>SNQJ01S0036735.1:106742-116886 GCA_010110895.2 Picea sitchensis
AATTTATTTTTATTTTTAATATATATATATGTATATATATGTGAAATATATATACCTATATATTATTATATATGATAAAAAAAAAGATTTATTTAAATTTATAATAAAATTTTAATTTTTTTTAATAAATTTTATTTATATGTCTCAGAACTATATGTTAAAAATTTAATTCCCCCCCCCCAAGGGTCATTGGCCTTTTTAATGCTATAACTTCGTCGTACGGAGGCATATTTTCGCTCGTGAATAGTCGAAATGACCAGGGAGAAGTCTAGAATTCATCCATGATATTCACCTCTGCAAATTCAGCCCATATTTTCAGTGACATGTCCTAGTGCGACAGGAACTCATTCTTGGCCCAACAAGCATGTGCCGGAAAGAGGCCTAATTGGGGGCCTCCGAGGCGAAATTGGGCCAAGTGAGGAAAACCCGTTTCAGCTACAAGTATGCAGGCTTGTAGTAACCTATCAATTCTGGTGTCCAACCTAAAATTTTACCCCAAATTCAAATGTTTTCCCTGATCAGTCACCTGGTCGCCTCCTTCTGCGTACCTTCCCGAGGCCATATCTTACTCATCCGGAATCAGATTTGCGCCAAATGAAAGGCATTAGGAAGATAACGGATAGAGATATAGCATGGGAACAATATAGAACAATTGTATGGTTGTTTGGTACATGGTAAAATCCTCTCAAGCTTCAGGTCCAAGGGGTCCCTTCACCAAAACAAGCCTAAATCGAAGACATGCTTTGGCCAGCTCACAACGAAACTTATAGGTAGAAAACGGGGGGTATAATCAAGTCTGAAAAGCGCCTGAAAAAAAAAGAATTTCCTTACTTACAACAACCAAAGCCCAAAGGCCCCTTGCCCTCTTAAGCAACTCAACGAATTCTCCACACCTTGGGGCTTCATCCCGGTGAATCTGACAACCATGGATGGCCGAGAATTGTCCTAAACCACCTCACCTACAGCTGCAAAACATGGAAGCAGTCAAAGAGCCTTTGGTGTGGAAAAAATCCCAAGGCAAATGGTGATGTGTCATATCAAGTTTTGTCATTTTATGAAAAATGACTTTTTGTAATATGAAGTCTCGCATGATTTACTTTTTGGCATGTATTACTATGTAATTGAAGGGTCAAATCAAATCTTGTTTGATCCCCTTTTTTGGATAAGGTTCTTTTTGGATAAGATGCCTTTAGGATAAGGTTACTTTTTGTAAAAAGACAAAAGTACTTTAGGGTTGGTCCACTTGTCACTTTTCCAAAAGTGACAAGTGTCTTGTGACCTAACCCTAAGACTTCACATCTCCTTTATAAATAAGAGGGTTGGCATTGTAAAAAAGGGGAGGATGAATATAGTAACAAAGCTCTACTGAAATTTCCAAGACTCTTTGTGTGTGTGATACTTGTTAGATTTTAGTTGCTGGATGTGTCACTTGTTGATTAAGGGTTGAGGGGTAGGGGTAAATGCTTGTTATGTTAGCTATATCCAGGAGGGATTGGTTAGCTAGGTGTTTGTTGTTGCTTCCTTGGGTTTAACTTGCTTACTTTCATCTTCTAACAACTTGGTTTAATGTGTTTTAGTCAATATTTTCTGAAGTATTCAATTGTTTTCAGCCTTAGCTAGTGGCTAGGAGTCCTAGGGCCCCTTAGGAGAACCCTTAAATAGACTTCTTAGCTGGTTGTCCATACTTGTTTGCTTTATCTTTTCATTCATGTATATTTTTGTTATGTTTTCTTACCATTAACCTTGCTATCCCAAATAGGAAAATTGGTCATTTTGGTCAATTTCCCCCCATGGGACAACCATCTTAGTTGGATGTTATATACTTCTTATGTGTAAATTGTTGTTATATTTATTTCAGGATTTCCATGCATAAATACTAAAATTTCGTTGTTTTCCTGCAAGGATACAACCGATCACCCACTCTGGTTCTCTTAAGCAGTTGAGGACCACCTAGAGACCCATTTGAGGCAAAGGGGCTAGCATGGAAACGAAGAAAAACACACATTTCGATCGGTAAATCTACCCAATCACTCTCATATTCACTTTACTTATCACTTGTACTCACTCCAAATTTTTCGGTACACATACCAATGTTTATATGTTTGATTTGTGTAGATAGTTTGAATAGTTCACTTGTGAATTCATGTTAAAAATATGATTTATACTTGTGTAGATAACCATCACACTTTTTATATTTCAAACACTAAATTTACAATCCCCATACAAGGATTTAGTTGGGGCTTTCATGCATATGGCGTCTTTGCCGCTCGCAAAGAGCCTCAACCCATTCCTTTGGGTTGAATAGTGTAATTGTCATTTTGTAATTATCTAATCTTGCTATATTTTCATTGTATCACTTTTCGCTCACTAATCTATAGGTGGCTGCCCCTAAAGGGGCCATGCAAAATCAACAAGCTAAATACATACAAAACTCTGCAAAAAAACTTGAAAACAATTCAGGGGTCCGCCCCATACACTAAAAAAAAAACTTATACTATTTAGATATTTACATATACATATTATTTAGCCATGACATATATGTCACCTATCTATTTACTTGTTTTATGTATATATTTTTAAATAGATTTCAAATTCAGTAACTAGGAGGCATGCTTGTGAAAGCAAGACGTGACCTCGCCATGTGGATGGCCTGGTATTTCATTTTATACAATTTTAATTTTGTAGGATATTAAGAGTCAAACCCAGGGAGTCTTCATCAGGAGCCCCTCGGAAGTTGTCTAGTTAGTACAAGTCGAGTAGTCTTTCCTTATTACCACACGATCAAGGAGTTGATTAGCTTAGCTTGGTTGGAATACTACTCTGCTTGGGTAAGCTCAACAAAAACCCTTTTTAGGGGGGTCCTGAGCCTCTTCCTTTTTGCAGGTATCCTTCTTCCATCCAAGCGGCTTTAAGAACCCGAAAGTGCTAGTGACGAGAAGTGGCTAATCCCTGCTTCTCTGAACTGCATGGGGCACTCTTCAACCTAACCATCGTGGTTTGCTAGGAATACTCTTCTTATACTAGTTGGAACAGTTTTAGAATGTGTTTTCTTGATCGAGATAACCTTCAAAACAATGTGGTGGCCAAGGCATGTGATAAAAACTAAACATTGACCAACAAAATACTTTTAAATTCAACCTTTTATCAGTCCACCTTTTCACTCTCGAACCAAAATTGAAGTTGTGAATACTTTCCCTTATATCATAGCTATAACATCTTTTAACAAGGCTATTCATCCACTTTTACAACCCACTTTTTATTTAACAACATTTCGAGATCACTTCTCGGGTAACCCCGGGGGGTATCAAGCCATTTTGAGCTTGTTTCCCTGTCTTAAAAGCTTTGAACAGATTTCTGTTCACAATTTAAAGACATTTAAAAGTACTTGGTTGTATCTTTTAAGCCCCCTTTTCACCCTTGTTTCACACCCTTTTACTCAAGGCATCCATTGGTTAATTACCCAAGACATCGGTTTATCCCCGAGACCCATTCTGGGACATTTTCCAATGCTTTAAGGAAGTGAACAACTCATTGTTCACTTTATTTAGTTTGTTGTCCTAAAAATTAGCGAGCTCATTTTCATCCCACTGTCCATGACTTTCATCCCCCGGGCCATTTTGGCCATCTAGGAAATTAAGGAAGGATAACACCCAGGGTGGGTGGTCTTGAGAAAGACTTCTTGTAAGTCTTTCACCTTTATTTTTCCCGTTCATACCACCTCAAGAGAAGGACCACCTGAGGTGTGGGTAGTCTCTTCCTCATTCCAAGCTTTCAAATAGGTTGTAACCAGATTCACAGCTGGATAGGTCGGATCTGTCCCAACGGACATATTTTGCTTATAACACCCTCCTTCTTTGACTCTGGATATAATAGCTCCATTCGTTTATTCTTTGATTTCTGATTGGATGACCCTTTTCCATCATGGATGGTGAGTGCATGTGCTTTGGGATCTTTCATGAGGCCCATATGTATGAGTTTTGTATGCTCTTGTGTGAGAGACTCAATGAACTGAGCCATCGTAGGAATTTTCCAATTTGTGCCCAAAAGACATCTGCCAGAATGGAAATTGGAGACATATACAACATATTTAGGTCCTAGCTTGGCCAAGATTGTTAGAATAAGTTGTTTCTCTTGTGTATACTTGTCAATACCACATTCACCCAAGTTCAAAATCAAAGATTTAAATTTAGTAAAGAAATCCTCTATATGTCTCCAATTTCCATTCTAGCAGATGTCTTTTGGGCGCAAATTGGAAAATGCCTGCGATGGCTTATCAAACAAATCTAAAGCATACACAATCAAAGATTATCAAGAAAAGGAAGAGAGATACACAATGAATAATGATAATCAATGTATATTATCAAAAGTTTTAGGGTCTAAGGTATTCATCTCTACCTCAAGCATATGACCTCGCATCTCATCTTGCTTTCCAAAGAGTCCTTCCAAGGTGGTCCAGATCTCGTTTGGAATCTTGAATGCGGAAAAATGAAACCATAAATCAATGGAGATTAAATCAAGAAGTATTCATGTGGCCTCATCCATATGGTTCGCCCATATGGTCTTCTCAAGCGTTGATGTAGGTTATGTTTCTGTCGCCATCGTCAAATTATACAATCCTTTTCTTTTGAGTTGGAATGCAGCCTTTAGATTCCATTCAAAATAGTTGTACGGTGTGATTATTATCACCAGAATTTATTGAAGAATTTTCATTGCCTCCATCCATTCTATTTATTCTGAAAAGATCCTGAAAACCCAGATCATGGATTCCGAGATATGACTGACGGTGCTATGGAAACTATATATATGATAAAATATCTATATCTCCTAAAATATGATGTGGGTTTTGGACATTTTTGGTGATCATTAGAATCCCTATGTTATACATCTCTAGTAAAATTTTTATCTCGACCTAGACCGCGGATTTTGAGATATCACACTTTTACTGCAGAAAACCAATATTTGGAGGGTTGTTGAATCGTCGCACCCTAGAGAAGGATAAATTGCGACGATGCTAAATCGTCGCACTCAAATGAATAACAAAGTGCGACTGTTACACATCGAAATTACTCACTTCAATGATGATGTATTGTCGTTGTTACAAGTGTCGCAAGTGTCGTATTTTTTCCACAAGTGTCGCAAGCGTTACAGGCATCATACAGTCATCTTGTCTATATCGTGTCTCGAACGACATCATAAGGACACTTCAAAGACTGGTTTAAGAAGGAGAAATAATTTGATGAAGAGTACAAATATTTTTCCATGAAATAACCCACCAAAAAATGAATTTTTAAGGCCAACACTCCCCTACCCACTATCAAGGAGTGTCAACGCTCCCTACCCTTCTTTTGGGGAGCGTTCCAGCACTCTATGCACCCTTCTGGGGGAGCGCTGGGATTTTTTGAGGAAATTTTGGGCAGTGCTCCCCTACCCACTGTCAGGGAGTGCTAGCACTCCCTATCCTTCTTTTGGGAAGTGTTGCAACACTTTGTGCCCCATTATGAGGGAGCGCTGGGTTGTTTGAGGAAATCTTGGGCCGTTGAGGAAAATCAGGGAAAAATCCCCGTCATCTCTGGAGTTGGATGGATTCGAATCTGAGGTCAAGGATGGATCTTAGGGAGGATCCACAACTGATGGAGAAAAATCCTCAATCTATCCCAAGGATCTCGAAGGTGGTTGGGCCTCTCCAAGATTATATAAGGAGGCCTTCTCATAGTGAAAAACACATGGAAGTTTAGAGGCATCAAAGTTATGATCTCATAAGGGAGAATTATCAGCGAAGGCATATTCATTTTGATTGTGTATTATTTGAGAAAGGGGCTGAACAAGGAGAGCTAGAAGACGTTGTTGCAACTTCATCAAATGTCTATAAGTATTGCTATCTAGTTCTCATTAATACATGTGTTTGGCCTATTTCTTTCAAGGTTGTGTATGTCTACATGAACTTGTCTTTAATAGATAGATTTGGTTTCAAGCTAATCTTAGTAGAATAGGAAGCATGTTTTGTCTTTGATTGAATTGCAGGACTTGTCGAGGAGCTTAGAGATCGGAGCTCAACTTGGACTGGGCAGGTACAAACATCAACAAAAAGGTACATTCTTCTTTCTTTTCTCTATTTGATTGACTCAGCTAGGTTTAAAAGGATGTCAGTGACCAAAGTTAGCACCTTTCTGTCTTGATATTAGATATTTAGGGTTCAAGAGGAAATCCACTTGTCCGTAAGGGAATTTCCCTGTAACAAAAATTGGCGACCATAATGGGGAAGTCAAAGCTTTCAGTATTGGTTTCCTTCCTAGGTCTTGTTTTGGCCTTTTCTCACTTTTGGATCTTATTCATACTGTGTTTCTGATTTTTAGTTGTGTTGTTGGCTTTTGGATTCATCTCATACACTTTGAATTTATGGATTTTCTTGAGTTTTTATTTATTTATGGGTAGTTTTTTTGAGTTCTGAGAGGCTAGCTCTCCACTGCCTCTGCAACCAAAGCACTGACACTCCCTTGCAGGCTTCCACAGAGCGTTGCAACAGTCTGGTTCCCTTGACACCAGAGCGCTACTCTTTTTTTGCTAAAAAATCTTTTGGGAGTTGATCTCTGAGTTCAATTTTTTGTTGATTTCATCTGCTTAGGGTTATCACCATCTCAGTGTGTCCTGTTTTGGCCTTCAACACCTTGATTTCTGAGAATTGATTATGCTTTGTTTGGATTTTTGACATTTTTTCCTTACTTTGAGTCACTCTTCTTCTTTCATATTTGGAGTTGATCTATTGATTTCTCATTCATATGATTGTATGATATTTGTTGTAAAGGAATTCAAGGATATATGCTCTATTCCATTTGATATTTGAGGTCATTTTCCCAAGCAATTCCTAGTTTTTCATCATCCATTAACCTTCTCCTACCTTCACTAGTAAATTCACCAATTTTCATGCATTATCGGTGAGTTTTTTGCAATTGTTTGCTCTTTTTCTGAGTTTCCGGGAGGACTAGAACCCTACCCTAGACCATACCAGAGCACCAACACTCCCCTACAATGTTTTAGGGAGAGTTTCAACACTTTCTACCCTTGTGTTAGAGAGAGCTAGTCTCTTTTTTGAAAGTTTTTGCCTTCTTCTGCTCAGTCTTTTGCAGCCTGTTTTGCAGAGATATTTACCTAGAGTCTGTGGTTAGTTTGTGAAGTTGTTTGGATTGGTTTTTAATGATTATCACTCCATATTTTCTTGATTGGAGCTTGAAACCTTTTTCAGAAATGTGAAATTGCCTTTTCTAGTTACTTTTTTGACATTACAATTTTGAGTGATTTCTCTTTCTCCCTATCATTTCTTGGATTCTTCTCTGCATTTTGTTGTATTCCTTGAATGGTTGATTCGTTCTAGAATCCTTGATGGTGTTATTTATTGTTAGAACAAGTTTCTACTTGTTTTCTTTCATACCTCACTACCTTGAGTGCATGCTTTGTTTGAAGCCCTTTTGCTTCGTGTCTCTTGCATCTGCATAGGACTCTTTCTCTTGATTGAAAGTAGTGGAGCATTGAAGGTTTTGTATTTAATTTATGTGTACGTCATAATAAAAAAAATAAAATAAATGCATTTTTTCTTTTGGGTAGTGAAACTAGCTTGCATTTGAAGTAGAAAAATTGCATAGTTTTTGGCTTTTTGGGGACATTGTGCATCTGTAATTATGAATGTTTTCTCCTTCTCGTAGCATAGCTTTCATTGAAATGAAAATATTGCATATTCATCTCTTTGCATAACTTTCGAGTCGGTCAAAACACCATATTTTCCATGTCATTTTCCTTTTGAGTAACAACAGCCTTAAAAATAAAGCGTTAAACTAAAAATTGATTAGAGATTTTTATATTTTCAGGTAGCAAACCTACATCATATTAGTTGTAGGACTTTGGAATAGGTGTGAAAGATAACTTTCCAAAGCTACAAACAAAGATAGAATCTTGTGTTAGGGAGCGGTGAAATCCAATTGCTACATTTTGTCCCGGGAATCCCTTCTCACACAAGTGTCAAACCTGAGGTCGCATTAAGACTGACAGAGTTACTCACCCTGCTTTGTTGGTCTTGGTGTAGAGATTGCGTGTATTATGGGGGTCACTTGAAGGTATACCCACAATGATGAGTGGAAGCCTTTCAAGTTGATTTCAGGCCAGATACCCTGCCCTTGCGCGTGGATCGGACTGTCGATTGTTTCCCCAAGCATCATTGTTGTAGTTGGTAACCTTAGTGGCCTATATCTTTAAGGTATTTACACAAGGTGACTTTGGAGGGGCAAGTCTTCACGGTACCAGTAATTGACGTTGGCCAAACTCACTCAGGCTCCTTGGAAGGTATACCCACGATTATGTGTGGGAGCTTGCACCAAGGTGTAAGTCCGTTAAGCAGGTCATCAACGTAATTTTTCCACTTGCTCTATCTCATCCCCTTATTACTTTGTTCCCACAAAGTTGGATTTCATCCCCAACTAGTGTGCTCATTGTGAGAAGGTTTTGTTTGCTTGTTTTCTTACTAGATTTTTAGTGTGTGTTGTTTGTTCTTCCTAGCAGAATCTAGGTTGGATCTTTATTTTTTATGGCGTCAGTTCCCAGAATGACCAATGAAGGAACCCCTTTGCCAGGGGAAACCTTTTTTTTTCCTTCTTATGAAAACATTGGTCCTCCTTACATCGCTACTTTGAGCCTTTTTTATCTAAAAATGAAGAAGACTTGAAAAACTTGAAAACTTATTGCAAGTGAATGTTATGTGTTTAAAGCAAAAGGATCAGTTTGCAACACATAAATTAAAGGATTACTTATGCAAATTACACATAGACAACAGTATAATCATTGAACATAAACACATATGCACAACAATTGATAAAGGAGTTCACCCCTCTTATGGGCTACATCTCCTGGTCCATCTTCCAATGGATCATTATTATTAATTGCTAAAAAAGTGCTCAAAAACATGTCTTACAATGCTCAAACTAACAAAACGACTGCTCCAATGGCTTCCCAGTGTCCCAAAACCCCTTTCTGGGCTCTTTCGACACCTCAATCGGTCGGAAAATGAAGAAGTTAGGCCTCCTGGAAGTCTCCCCCTTCAAGCTTGTTGTCTCTGGTTCTACAATTCGCACCCCTCTTCTTTGAACCTGTCTCACACGCTCATTTAAGTGCAAAAACCTAGCACCAGGCGCAACCGCACCAACGGTGCAAACCGTAGGACGATTAAGGGCGCGCCAGCCCCTAACCGCCTCGGCACCTGGGTGTATGAGAGCATATGACCTCGTGTTTGTCAAAAGGTGGTTAACTGTTACATAACCGTTGTGTGAATCCCACGCTCCTTTCCACCGAGCCAAAGGTCATGTGGCGCATACAAAATCCAGGGGCTACGTTTTCATTCCCGCGCATACACATTAGTATATGTGGATATATGGTATGTAATATAAATTGTCGTGGGCTTTGGTTTCGCACTAGTATATGGTCACATATATGATCCACGCGACCATGGGTCGGGGCTAAGCCCCGAACCGTCCCCCCCGCCATTCAATACATAATGTAAATTTAAATAATTTTAAATACACTTACATATCAAGAAACAAGTAATGGCGTAATGGTCGGGCGGATGTTTGTAAAGGTTTGTGCGGTGGGAGGTCTGGGGGTCGAACCCCACGGCCTCCAATATATTTTACATAAATCCAATAGCCAAATAATGAGTGACATGTGGCACCTCCAGATTGGGCCACGTGTCCTCATACCATTTTCCAACTACAAGACACATATCGCTCCTGGATTCATCAATATTCAACCCATCAACAACTGCCACATCATCATTGTACGGTCTGTACGGACCTGCCACGTCAGAGCATACAAACTGTACGGATAGGTACAGTCAACATCAAACTTTTTGCCTATTTGGCTTGGCGAACAGATCGCGATATCTTCTCCATACGATGTCCATTTGACAAAGTAAATATACCGTCGGAATTAGAAAGACGAGATGGACGCAATGGCATTGTTTGCGTCACATTTTGAGCACTTTGAATTTTGAGCAAAATTTGATCCCCTGATCACACCTCCCCATTGGGAAGCTTTTGGACCTCCAAAAGACTATCTCAGTCTATGTGAATATGAGGGTATAGTTCCCTCACCCTTCCAACCTCAA
>SNQJ01S0036736.1:13653-33368 GCA_010110895.2 Picea sitchensis
AGAGTGGAGGGAAGAGGGGGGAGAGAGAGAGGGGTGGAAAGAGATATATTTCATGTTAAAAGGAATGTGTGCACCTTCATGTTCCTAATAAGACGTGCGATCTTTAGGAACGCGTGCACACGTGCACAATTTTTATTTCAATTTTTTTAGGAATGTGTACGCATTCTTGTACACATGCTTCTTAGGAACGTGTGTGCATTATTGAGAATGAACACACATTATTGGGAACGTGCATACGTGGCTAGCTGAGTGGAGATTCAGGGTTTGTCGAACCTGTCAAATTAGGAATGCATTCGCGTTCCTAGAAACACACACACATTATCACAAGTGTGTGTTCCTTCTCACCCCATTTCCACTTTATATAGGATGTTCTATCATCATTCTATCAAGAGTGGGGAGGATCCCCCTTGGTTCCTTTTCATCAATATTCCTTTCGCCGCGCTCTAAATATTTTCATTTGTTGATGGATTTCCTTCCATTTATATGCATCTAGCATTGGCGATATCATTCATGCTTACTTCTAATACTGAAATGCCAATGCGCATATTCCTTTATATACAATGCATGTTTCAATCTCATAGCTAATGGTTAGTTTATTATTAGTATCTTGTGCCCACTAAGATACGTGGGAATTTAACCTGAATCTCCTAGATATCATATAAATTCATGCACTCACCCTGGTATTGAGATTTTTAGATTAGTAGAGTGAATCTTATTTGTCCCCAGATAATCTAATAAATCTAGAGCCTAAGTTTCCTACGTAATTGTGTCATTATTCCACATCAATTCTAGATAAACCAAGTTCCAATTTCAATTTCCAATCCCTCCTACCCATTTCCTAAGGATATTGGGATTTGGCATAAGAGAGAGAGAAAATACCTACTTTGTGGAAATACCAAACAAGACTTTCAAAAATACGAAAGAAATCACTGGCTCGCAATCAAGGGTCTTCACCAATTCATATTTTCTTGTTAGTCCCCACCTTCCAAATTGTTTAGTGACCAACCTAAGGGAAATAAGAGACCACAACATTCCAAACAATTGATCAATTTTTAGAGTACCTTCTAGGCATATGATACCAGTCTTCCATCGAGATACCTTTCAGGTATTTGTATTGCATTAATCTACCCCAAAGTGAAGAATTATAAGTAAGCCACCATAAAATTTTAGCTATTAAAGACTAGATTTTTTTTAGGCCCCAACATCCCATATTTTTAGGCATGGCTATTTTAGACCAATTTACTAAAATAATACACTCTGAAGAAAAGTTTCCAGACAATAAGAATTTGAGTCCGACCTTCCTTATTTTGGATAAAATACCCTTAGGAACATTCACAATAGATGTCTAGTATACAAGAATACTTTCCAAGACATATTTTAGAAAAATAAGACATTCTCCATGTGATAACAACCTATTAACCAACAAATATTAGCCTCCACTATTAATCCCTAGAGAAATCCCCTTGTTATGCATAAAACCCCTTATTAAGCCCTAGATATTGAATTATTACATTTATAGTGTAATATTTGTATGTAGGCTAGAACCCTTCATCTCACCCTTTCTTTATAATTTTAGCCTTTGTCTCTTATATATAAACCAACCATACCTAGTCTTAGGATCATCATATTCTACATTGAATATATTGTAAAAGGAGGTTTCCCCCTCGAAGTGGACTGTTATTCATTGTTTTTTTATCATTCTCAAGGAATAATGCATGGCAACAGAATTGACTTAGCAACATTAATTTCCATGTCTATCTCTTTTTTGTACATATCAATAATCTGGTTAAGGGATTGAATATCATGAAGAGTTCCATCACCCAGAAGTAATGAATCATCCATAAATAAAAGATGGGATGTAATCTTTGTTGAAGAAAATTTTACCCCCCTAAGGTCCCCCTAAGCTCTTGCATCCACCATTAGTTTTCTCAGTCCTTATGCCACCAATAGAAACAAAAATAGAAATAATGGACATCCCTTCCTAATACGATGAGAAACATGAAATATATTGGAAGGATATCCATTTATAATCATTGTGAAAGATATCGACTGCATGCACCCCATGATGTAGTTAGTTGTGATGATATTCATCCCTATATAAATAAGGGTTAGATGCAATGATGACCATTTTACTGTATCATATGTATTCGAGAGATCAACCTTGAGAACCATTGACAAAAAAATTGATTGTTTGATTGAATGAAGAGTTTCCTGGGCAAGGGATAAAACAACATGGATTTGATGATGATGGAGAAAGCCAAATTTTTCTTCTGAAATAATTTCACCTAAAATCATCTTGATCCTAAGGATTATCACCTTAGAGACCAATTTATAACTCAAATTACAAAAAGATATCAGGTGATAATCATCAAAGGAAGACAGATCCTGATTTTTTGGGAATCAGGGCTATGAATGTTGAACTAAGGGCTATGAGCATATCTCCATATCGTTGAGATTCCTTGACCACTTTAAGAAGGTATCATTTTATTATCTCATATAATCCCATGTAAAATTCAACCTTTAAAACATTTGAACCCACACTCTTTGCTTTATTAAGCAAGAACAAAGTGCACCTTAATTCTTCCTTTGTGACTTTCACTTCTAAACTAGCATTCATTTCAGCATTGATAGAACTAGGAAATAGTCTAAGGATCTGCATGATATTTTGAATAGGAGATGTTATGGGTCTCTTTAAATAGGGTACTAAAATTATGAATCCCTTCTTCGACCTTCTCCTTAAATAATCTTTCCTTCTCTCCTTCAGAATTCTGAATCTCCCAAATGGTGTTTAAGTTTTTATTATAGTTAGAATATTGATGATTTTTTTTTGTATTACTATATCCTTCCTAAATCCAAAAATCTTGGATTTTAAGTCTCCATTTTGCTTCCTCTTTCTCAAGAAAATATTTCCTTACAAATTCAAGATCTCTCAATTTTGATAGATCTTCATCAGAAAATACCAGATTGGTTTTCCTCAAAAAGACTTTTTATATTCCTTTTAGTCTCTTTCAGTTGAGCCTGGCATTTCTCATTGAAGGATCTGCTCCAAGATATGGATTTATCTTTTAATTTAGTGATATTATCATCAAACTACTGCATGAAGGAGGAGGGATTATCAAAGATTAAGGATTCCCATATCTCCTCCACCATATTTTATAATCTTCTTCTAGTAGCCATAAATGGTTGCGTTTTAGAGGGGTTATTGGGTTCATATCTTCATTATCCATTTAAAAAAGTATAGGAAGATGGTTTGAAATTCCTCCTAAAGAAACTCGTGATTTAAGAAGGAAATAATTCCCAAGCAGTTACTCTAAAACAAGGAACAGATCAATCCTCTTTGAAATAGCTTCCTCATTCTTTTTAAAAGTATGTCAGGTCAGAACAAGATTCTTAGGTTACATGTGCACCAAGTTACGACTTGAAAAAAAAGGGATTGAAAAAGGAACCCAATGGGTCCTAATTTAGGTGAGGCCCCCATACCTCTTGCAATGAAAGAGTTAAATTCAAATATCCTCCAAGAACGATAAAATCAAAATCAAAGACACCAAAGTCTATTAAAGATTCCCATATGGTCTTCTATCATCGTACGACCCATATATATTGATGAATTTCAATTGAATGTCTACCTCATTAACATCAAGAACCATAGAGATCACATAACTCAAAGTGGTCATCGATAGTATGTGGAGCACATGAATCCAATATGTAAGCAGACTCCTCAACACACCTTTAGCATCTAGAGAGAAGAAATACCAACCCTTTACCCATGGTTCAAACATTGCTTGAGCTTTAGAGCTTCCAGACATGGTTTCTCGAATTCAAATGATATCCAAATTGTAAGATTTAATGATCCTTTTAAGGGATATAATTTTACGAGCCTCCCCTACCCCTCGAGCATTAAAGAAAAAGTGAATCATGATGGAACCTTGTTCAAGGGATTCCTTTCTCCAAGGGCCCTATGAATGGTAGATTTCTTTCATTTATTTATATCTTCCATAACCTTTTGTTGTTCCTTAGACAAGTTCAATTTACGACCAACCAAGGGGGATGAAAAAATTTCCAAATCCAATCCCCCCTTCGATGACACTACTTCCTTTGAATTGGATTTTGACCAATGATCATACCCCTTCCTATGGGGGGAATTAGAGGGAAATATGGAAAGGGTCAAGATAGAAGAACATTTTTCAAGCCTCAAAGTCTCCTTTGAGACTCCACCTTTTATTCCATTATAATCATGGGTAGAAACTTCATTCGACGGAAAAGGAAAAGAAAGAAGGGGAGACTCTCAGAGATAAAGAGAGAGATAAAGAAAATATCTATGATAAGGAAGGTTCAAAAGAAATAAAAACTTTTGGGATATCATTGATCGAGACATGGGGACCCATAATTATCTTGATATTTTCCTGAAAATCCATAATATTCGAGGGAATCAATGGAAATATGGAAGGAATTATAATTACTTACCAGGATATTCTAGTGAACCAAATGGAGATAAATATGACATACCAACCATTAGAGAAATCACCTGAGCATCATTGCACACTAAACCCAGAATCAATACTTCGACGAGACCTATATCTGACTGAACCTCCACAACCTTCAGTTTATTCATACCCAACTTAGGGTCAACGAATTTTTTAGTCCATACCTTTGTTATACTCACCTTACCAAAGAAATATAAGTGAAAATAATATTGAAAATGTCCCAGCTTATGACACCTTAATAAATGGAAAGGAATCTTCCAATCATCAATATTTTAGCACCAAGATATGTCACCCATGTCAAGATAGATTTCCTCTGAAATACCATCATGGAATTCCAACTCCACTAGGATACATGCCCACCTCCTATCCATATTCGAGTCACAGTTAGGCTCAAACCCTATAAAATGATTGATTTTGTTTCCCAAATCCTTCAAAACTTCTTCATGCAAAAATACCAAGGGAATCCCAGGTAAAATTTCCCAGACCTTTTGTAAGGAGACATGATGTCACATAAGGTCAAAATCCATCGACCATCTTTGCAAGAGCATGCCTGAAGGATGCTAATTCCAGTTAGAAGCTTCACTACATCATCCGAGGATTGAAGAATGAAACAGAACCACCCTCTTTCAAAAAAATGGAAAGAAAAAATATAACCCAAACATTCTTCCCAATTTTCCTTGAGCCAACCCTTAAGGGTTTCCCGATGCACCACTTTACCACTGAATCAATAAACTATATTTTTGTTTAGAAACTTGGGAATTTCATAGATACACACATCCCTTCCAACCACCACTTTTACCTTATCGTTATTCTCTCTGATGGCATTTACTTTTCATTGTATTAGAAACACTCGTTTTAATTCTTTCATTCTAAACTATCACCCCTTCCCTATTAGACGAACAACCTAGAGCCAAAGACGAGAAAGTCTAAAAAAGAAGCAATTTTTTTTTATGAACAACCTGATATTTGCAAAGAGAAACTACTGAAGTGAACTCCTTGTTCACCTCCTCATTGACTTGCATGGGAGAGTTAATGACTCCGTATAGAACCTTTTGATTAGTGCCATCTGTCCCTCCTTCTACACATGCATCTAAGATAAGGGACCAAGGGGTAAAATCCATTTACAGATGGGAGATCTAGGGAAAAATCAAATTATCCTCGTCATAGTCCAACATATATTCATCCATTAATTCTCTCTACCTAAGAATTGACAAACCACCTAGCAAAACCCCTGTCATCAGAATCGGAAATCCAAAAGTCGCATAATCCCTACTCCGACGGGATGGAGCCATGACTGACAAAGAGGAATTCAAACCAATCAGCCCAATATAGCACATACATAAACCCTTGATAGAAATGAAATTCCCCTCAGAAAAGACTTGAATATAGAAACATATCTCGAGATTATAGAGCTAACCCCCCCCCCAAAAAAAAATTAGAAGTTATATATTTTGAATTGGATATTTTTCAAACCTTCTTCCAAATTTCTAATAAGCATGTAATGTTTATTTTTATTGTTTTTGTCTTTTTTGGAAAAATTGGAAGAGAAATGAACCATTGTGATGGTTGGCCTTCCAAATAAATCCCATTAAAATAAAGTAAATCTATAATGAATACAACTAGGGAGATGCAAGTACAATTTGTGAGGACAATAGAAAAATTGAAGTTGAAAGAGGGTAACCTCCTTGAATATCAAAAAAACTCAAAAATAGAAAATTGCCTATATATAACATGGTTGTATCTTTCATTCCTTACTTTACATACTTACTCCTACTTTTTTCTTTATATGTCCATATGAATTATAATTGCACCAAGAGGTACTTTATATAGCCCAAAATGTTGGAGATGTGTAATTTTTTCCATCCTCAACATGATACATGGCATAAAATAAAAAAATGTGTACTTTAAATAGAATATTTCAATGTCCACCGGCAAAGATCAAATTACGGTGAATTCAATTCTCAGACCTTTTGGTTATCACACCCACACATCAGCTGAATACAACTACTCATAGAAAATAAACTCCAACAATCCCTTCAATGCACCCTAGATTTCATAATGGAGTTCATTTTTTATTTATTACATGAAGTTCACGGGAAATTCAGCCTTTCCACCATCGATCTTGTACTCCTTCATGCACCTCGTTGTTCTCATTCTGACTCTTAACTGTCAATCATGGGACGTTTGACAATTTGGATGCTCCATTGGCACTTTATCACATTGATCACATGACATTGACGTTAAAACCTTGACATTAACCAGAGTCCCTCTCTAATATAGTGTTGGGGCTAAGCCTCTTCTCTATTGTTCATATTCACACAATTGTCGAGTGAGATCTATTTCCCGTTCACACAATGTCATTTTAGTGGATCTTTTTTTATCCTTATGGTGATCAATGGTGGATCCTTTTCTTTACTAGAATAAGATGTTTCCTCGCAAGTTCAAACTTGCAACACTCGAATCTCACCCTCACACACACTTGGATTCAAAATTATGGATTTTACAAGCTTTGCACACATGTATTAAAACATAAAATTAGAAGTCATGGACATACAAAAATACAGTGTTTTATATACTAGAAACAACCACTTTATAAAAGTGGTTGATACACACTGATCGACGCCATCTTCCACCTTTCCAAACTAATGTCAAGCACCTAAATTAACCAATATAATTGGTTAATTTAGGTTATTAACATTGAATTAAATATGTCAATGTCATATAGAATTGGCTAATGGAATCGATCGACGTATATCAACCACTTTTATAAAGTGGTTGTTGCACAATTAATGATCTTTTAACCTTAAATTATAATCTGATGGTTACCCATTGAAGATGTTGGCATATTCTTAGTCATCCTCCAAAATCAATGCTTAAGATTTATTGTTGGTAACTTCCTTTCATTTATGAAGGCATCCGTTAACATGTTTACATTTTTACATTTACCTACTCACATTATAAAATTACTGTAAAGATATATAATTGTCACGTTTAAATGCTTAAGGAGGATTAATATCTATTCAAGCCAGGTTTATATCATTAAGAAGTATTGTGCACATGTTTAGTGTTGAGGGAACGCATTAACGAACAGTCTTCTGATGCCATGACATGCCCACAAACCTTTAATATTCACCTTCCCATAAACGTTTAATATTCATTTTGGCACAATGCTTTGATATTACAAAGGTCATCCATACCTTGGGAGTGCATGGGGTAATTTCTCTCGTGTTGTTTATGTGCACTCCATGTTGGAGTCGTCTCTTGATCCTAAAGTGGCTATACCTTGCATAAAATGTATTGCAAAGATTTAGGGATACAATTTCTTTCAAAGCACAAGCATTACATAATTAACCTAGCGATGGCTCTGAAGGACAACAAACAACCCTTCCTCCGGGTCCTTCGTCCCGATATAGTATCTTCAACTATCTCAAACTGCCTACTGGATGGTTTTCTCGATGAAATGGGAAACCAGTGTCTGGTTGTTCCATGGTGAAATTAGCTGCAAGTGTTATCCCATACCTCTGTTTCCAGATTTATTACTCACTATGCATAGAACTCAATGCTTGAAAGCATATCTCTTGGAGTTCCAATGATAGGATTTCCTTCTTGGTCAGAGAAATACACTAACTACATGCTTATGGCTGATGAATGGAAGCTTGGAATAAGTTTGAATGAAGAAAATAGTCAGGTGGGAGATAACAAACTAATAGTAAGAGAAGACATATGTAGTGCTATAAGAAAATTGTTGACAAAGGGAAGGAAATGAAGAAAAATGTGCAGGCGTTGCGAGACCGTGCGAGGAGTGCAATGCTGCAAGGAGGATCTCCTTACAAGAATATCGATACTTTTGTACTAAGTTTGAAGGCAAGATGTTTTAAAGCCCTGTTCTAAAGCTTTTAGGAAATGATTTTTTTTTTTGCAGTGATTTCCAGTGGGATGACATGAATCTAGTATTAGATCTTTTATGTGTCTGTCAAAACCAATATTATGATGCTGATTTCCTTGAACATGTTCAAATTAGGATATATTCTACACTACAAATAGATTAAAATATATAAAAGATATACATAAACTCCCCAAATATATATCTTTGTTGTGAGAAACTCTAATATTTTTAAAAGAAAAACTCTAATATTTTAACACATTTATAAATAAAAACTCCGGTCTTAAAAAAAACCTTTAAATTCCTCCATTGAAACTTTCATATCTATTCGTGTGTAACATCAGGGAAATACACTAGGGAAATCAACCATATATTACCACAAATGGCCATGGCAATTGTCGACCATGACTATGGATGACATTGACCATGTTTGACCTTAACTATGACGTTGGTTCACCATTACCTTAACTATGGTTAACTATTCTTGATCATGACCAAGAGTATCGTCTTCTATGATCAAATATGGTTTTTCATGGTTGACTATGGTTAAGTATGGTTGAGCTTGACATGGACCAAAGTTGAGTATCGTTGATCATGGTTGAATATGGTTGACCATGACCATGGTTGACTATGAGTGACCATGCACATGGATGAATTTCATAGACCATGTGGAGCTCATTATGGTGGGTCATGTTTATTATGTTTAACCATGGTTTACTATGTGACACAAATGTGTTTGTCTTGACATCGGGATATGTGCGACACATAGCAACGTGAGGAAATGTTTGTCGCATTGCGACGAGAAGACGATGTGTGTCTAATTGTAATGTTTGTTGATGTTCATCACATTACATTGTTACTATCCACATTGGGATGACATGCCTATATATGTCACATTGCGACGTTACTATCGACATTGGGATGACATGCCTACGTTCGTCACATTGCAATGTCACATTAGAGTGCCCATAGATTACATTGCAATTTCCTTAGATTACATTGCGATGATAGGGAATCATTTTTCACACTATGAAATATTTTTATGTTTTTCACATTGCAGTGATAGGGCTGTGTTTGACATATTTCATTGATAGGGATATTTTGATCATATTTTGATCGATGTATATGTTCGTGACATTGCGATAATAGGGAAATATTTTCCACAGTGTGACGTTAGTTTTAGTTCGTCACATTGCGACGACAGGGTTATCTTCGACATATTGCGATGATATGTCTATGTTTGTCACATTGTGATAAACATTGAGGAAATGTGCGACACATGGAAACGTGATATTTTTTATCAACATTGATGTCAAGATATGTGTGACACAACAACGTGAGGAAATGCTCGTCACATTGTGATGATAAGACAATCTATGTCCCATTGCGATATATGTTTATGTTCATCACATTGCGACGTTACTATCCACATTGGGACAACACACATATGTTCATCACATTGAGACTTTACTTTCCACATTGGAAGGACACGCCTATGTTCTTCATGTTGCGAGGTTACTATCCACATTGTGATGACATTCCTATGTTCATCACATTGTGACATGCCTAAGTTTGTCACATTGCGACATTAAAACTTGACTATTTTCATCACATTGTGATCGAAATTATCATCGGGATATGTGCAACACATAGCAAGATGAGGAAATTTTCACCACATTGTGACAAGAAGACGATCTGTGTCACACTGCGATGTCTATTTATGTTCATCACAATGCGTCGTTACTATCCACATTTAGGTGACATGCCTATGTTCGTCACATTGCAACATTACTATCCACATTAAGATGACATTCCTATGCTCGTAACATTGAGATGTCACATTACATTTCCCTTAGATTACATTTCAATTTCTGTAGATTACATTGTGATGATAGGGCATTGTTCTTCACATTGCAACGTTTGTTTATGTTCATCACATTATGATGATAGGGCTATATTGATCATATTGTGGTCAATGTATATGTTCCTCACATTGCGACGATAGGGAAATGTTAATCACATTGCAATGTTACGTTATGTTCATGACATCGCTACGATAGGGAAATGTTAATCGCATTGCAATGTTAGGTTATTTTCATCACATTGCTACAAGGTTATGTTTGACATATTGTGACGACAAGGCTATGTTTGTCACATTGCGATCGACATATATGTTCGTCTTGTTTCCACGTCTGTATATGTTCGTCACAGTGTGACGTTACTATGGTAGATGACAACGTTACTATGTTCGACACATTGCAATGTTAGGAAATGTTTGTCACATTGCGACATCGAGATATGTACGACACATAGCTATGTGAGGAAATGTTTGTCACATTGCGATGAGAAGGTGACGTGTGGCACATTGTGATGTTTGTTTATGTTCACCACATTGCAATGTTACTATCCACATTGGGATGACATGCCTATGTTTGTCACATTGCAACGTTACTATCCACACTGGGACGACATGCCTATGTTCGTGACTTTGTGATGTCAATTTATGTTCATCACATTGCGACATTACTGTGTTCAACAAATTGAGATGTTTCTATAATCGTGAGATTGAAACATTACTATGTTCGTCACTGTGTGACATTTTGTCAAAGCATAACATTATTTTTTGTTTGTCATATTGAAATGTATTGGCATGTATTTCACATGAAAAGGTTGGTTTGCATTCAAAACATTACAAAAAGGAAGTTTTGGCAAAGTTTAAAAAAAATTCTAACTAAGTGTTTCATGTGTGAAAAATATAAGCACTTTGAACTAATGCAATATATTACATAAAAGGAAAGTTATAATCATGATTTTTCTAATATGATAGCATATGATCTTGAATTGGAAAATCTATCCCTTCCAAATAATCATATATAAAATTAGTGTATGCATTTTGGCATTGCAAATTGTGATTGTCACAAAAACACAAATGAAGGGGTTAAAATCAATTATGATTTATAGTTGTAAAATTTTTAACTAAGATCCATGTGTTACAAACTTTGATCAATTTAAGAGTGTGTGATGCAATAGTGTTTTCTTTTTCTACTTTATATTGAAATGCAATTTTCATCAAAATTTGTTTTTTTATAATATATTCTTCCATAAAAATAATATCAATCAAAATGCAAAATGTTGTCTTTCTCTTAACATATTGTTATTAGACATTTGATTTAAATATAAATTATTTTATTTTTCTTCATATAGTATATTATTATTAGACATTTGATTTAATTGAACACTTTTTCTTTAAAAAAAATAAAAAATAATAATTATTTAATATTGTTAATTTTTTTTTTCAAATATTTGTTGTTGTTTTTATTATTAATGGTTGAATTTTTCCAATTAATTTTTTATGTGTTTGTATTTTGAAGACTATTTTAAATAATTTAATTTCAATTAAAAATTATTTATATTTTGTATGATTATTATTTTAAACCATTTATTTTTATATAAAACAATAAAATAATCATTTATAAAGAATCCCAAAACAAAAAAATATAGAATTATAATGAAAAATAAATTAAAATTGTAAAGAGATTTATAATAATAAAACTAAATCCCCGGATGGGGTGCCAAGCGAGCAATCTGGGCACGTGGAGGAGCAGCTCGGGCACGTGGAGGTGCCATCAGGAAGGCCATTAATGGAGGCCCCTCCTCCCGGCTGTGGGCAGTTAATACCAGCCCCCGCCTCCGTAATCACTGAATGATGATGGACCTCTTCGCATGTGCACATGGAATGGAACGCCAGAGCACTAAGCTCTCGGCGTTAATGGTTTTCTCCGTGCTGGGATATGTATTATATAGCCGCGAGGGTTATGGTTATGCTTATGGTTTTCATGTGAATTCGCAGCAGCCGTCTCAACATTGCAGAGCAGGGAATTCCTCCTTTGCGCTCGCCATGCCACGAATCAGAGGTCGGCCACGAGGAGGTGCAGGCTGGTATGCAGCTGAATCCCGGAGGAAACGCCACAAGAAGTTTGCCCAAGCAATTCGTGTGGCTCAGAGAAAACGCAGAGCCGCCACCACCACAGTACTCTCGTTGCCCTGAACTTTTGTGGAGGAAGACCCATCCATCATGCTCCCTGATGACTTTTCGAAAAGTTGGATGTTTGTTGTCCTAGACAACTAGGATCCTCTGACGCGCTTTGGGCACTCACCAATTGCTCTCACTTCGGGAGACCTTCCACAGCCTTCCATCGCTCCGAGCGAGACTTACGCGGCCTGCTTAGTGGAGGAGGAGACACCAGACTGTGCCACTGGAGAACAGGAGCAAGGGACTTCGTCGGGAAGCAAAAAATGAGGAACGGAGCCGAAACGAGATGGAATCGAGCCGGGAAGGAACTCGTCGCCGCTGCTACATCCCGGGCATCTCAAGCTGATCTTTGAAATGCGCAGCCTCGTGGACGACCAGGCTTTCCGCACCATGGGAATCAGCCAGCGATTGGATATGCTATATGCGGCCTACTCCGAGGCCACTCCTCGACGCCAGTGTCTCACCTGCGTGCAACCCTTCGCCCTCCCCAGCAATGACAGCAAGCTCGACTAATTAGGTTCTAAATTTTCATAGTTTTAATGCTTTTTCCTTTTACTTTGCACCAGAGTCGTCGCTCTCCTGTTCCTAGTTTAATATGTTATTGTCTAGTTTTCTCTATATGGATGGACACACAAAACAAAATCCTTGGTTTCCCTCGGGCAAGGTGGCGAAACTCTACGCCTAATTTTGACTATCCCAATGGACAAGCCAGCTGTCCTGGTTTCCTCTTTTGGCAGGACAGCTGGCATACGCATGACAGTTGTATGTTTTTTGTGACAGTTTAATACAAAGGTCCCACATTTTATTTAAAAAAAATAAAATAATAATACAACTAAATTATATATATCTATCTATCTATCTATCTATCTATATATATATATATATATATATATATATATATAATAAATGGAATCTATATAAAGGAGAATTTATTTCTAAGATTTTATATCTCGGGTTTTGAATGGGAATACTTCTCTTTGTTTTTTACCCTTTTTAGTGATGCCAGTTGGGGTTTTAGGAAATTATTTTTGGCTTCTTCAACGGGTTGAGCAATTTGACATCTGAAATGAGGTGAATCACTTTCTACTTTGATTCAATTTTAATTTTACATAAAGAGATTTAAATATATTTTATTTATTATTTGTTGTAAGTTTCATGGGTAAAAGTTGATTTGAGAGACAAAGTCAATCCATAATATTAATTGTTACATTTTTTGTTCTCTTCTTTTCAATATGAGCACTCCACCACCTATTCCAAAATCTCAGCCTAACAAGGGGAGGCCCCCCAAAATCACCCTAGAGATCTTGTACGATTATATCAAATCAGTAGAAAAAAGAAGATAAGAGAGAGATGCCAAAATGCAAATAGAGTTAGAAACATTAGAAAAAATGAGTGAAGAAAGAGACGTAAAACTTCAAATAGAGCTAGAGGCAATGATTGATAAAAAAATTAAAGATACTATTCAAACTCAAATATAGAATAGATTCTTAGGGATTAAGAGTGAATTACAGACAATGAAGGATAGAATTCAAGAAATGGAAAAACATAAACAATCAACCCAAGAAGGAGGCGTTGAAGAAAATTACAACTTGAGAGATAGGATTAAACAGCTAGAAGAGAAACTAACCAACAATTTGACCCTGAGTAATATGGAAAACAAATTGGATATCAAACCCATAAAAGAGGAAATGAATAAGCTAATCGAACTGGACCATGAGTGTAACAAAAGAGCATTGAACCTCATAATTTTTGGTATAAAAGAATAATAAATCACAAATTAAACAATAAATAAATAAAAGAAGAATTAAAAAATAAATCACAAATTGATACAACTTACATCATAAAAGCAAAGAGGCTAGGAAAAACAATTGATCATAAAGATAGGTTGATCTGTGTCAAAGTAAGTTGTAATGATAGGTTGATCCATGTCAAAGTAAGTTGTAATGACCATAAATATAACATACTTAGTAAATCTTCGAGCTTAAAAGGGTTAGAAATATTTATAAATAAAGACCTCATTCCCGAAGACCAAGCTCAATTAAGAAAGGAAGTTCAAAAGTTAAAAGAAGCCATGAAAGAAGGAAAATGGGCAATAATTAGAAATCGAAAAGCTATTGTTAGGGATAGAGACCAGAAGGATAATAATAAATAGGAATTTGGGACACTCAGGATCCTTTTAAAGGTCCTATAATTAATATATTTTAAATTTTGATAAAACTTTAAAATTTAAATATTAATATTATATAATCTATTTCAATTTTTTGGGTGATCTAGAGTTCTATGGCTATACCTAAGAAAAAGTGGTTCAATTTTTTTTTATTGTAATTAAATTTTATTAATATATTTTGAAATCCATTTTGAATTTTGATAAAACTTTAAACTTTAAATATTAATATTGTATAGTCTATTTCAATTTTGGGGTGATCTAAAGTTCTATTTCTATACATAAATTAAAAGTAGTTAAATTTATTTTTATTGTAATTAAAGTTTATTAATATAGTTTGAAATCCATTTTGAATTATTTTGAATTTTGATAAAACTTTAAAGTTTGGGGTAATCTAGGGTTCGGTAGCTATACATAAAAAATCACAAGTAAACTTCTAAAGAATCACAAGTAATCATTTACCCTCTTAAAGTCGATAAATTAATCATCATCATCCTCATTATATTTCCAATATAATAATAATAATCTATTACCAAATTGGTGTATGAGACCCCTTGTTTGTGGGACAAGTGACCCCCCTCCACCCAACTATTTGACTGATAAAGTATAAGAAGATATACATACCCTACCCCCTCTAGATTTAAACTTATAACCTCTTAAAAAATAAAAAAATAAAAAAGTTAATATATATCTTAATCCTAAAAATTTAAAAAATTTAAAAATTATTATTTTTTTAAATAAAATAAAAAAATTCATGAAAAAAATCTAATAAAATATTCTCACATATAATAAAATAAGAGTAAAGACATATTACCATTTCAATAACATGGCATTAACATCACATTTAAGCATAACTTTTCCTATAAAAAACTTATAGAAAAATCCCCAAAATCAGTTGTTATCTGGTTGGTAAACCCCAAATATGTTGTTATTTTTTTGGACGGAAAATCTACACATCGTATGATGAAGAACAATGACGGATTTGATGCATGGAGTATAAAACATGTTTAATCTCATTGCATTATATAAAAAATCACCTCGCTAGTAGGCTAATCTAAAAGATGATAAGGTTCAACAAATGCGCAGAGGCAACCAAGTCAATCTAATACTGGATGGATCCAACTGATAAGGGTTAGAAGTCAGTATATCCAGTTTGTGATTGTCGGATAGTTCACTCAACATAATCTATTCTGTAGAAATGTAACAAGTGACAATAAGTTCATTTTTATAAATGTAATGAAACAATTAATATAAACCTAATCCTAATAACCTTAACCCTAAATCTAATGATTAATTAATTGTTAATTATCTCATGCGACGTTTAGTTGCAAATCTCTACGTCAGCCCATGAGCGGAGCTTCCTCGGTGAAAGTATTGTCAACCATTATAGACTTAACTCTCTGTAGGATTGTATGCTTCGCACCAGAAATGGGAGGAAGTATCGGTAGAATACATGTCCGTGGATATTATATCCCCATTATATTTTCCCAGCCTACAACAAGCATTGCAATATTGAAATCTGAAACCTGTGAAAAAAAAACATACATGAATTTCAAAATAAGAAAAAACATACATGAATTCAAAAAATATGAGAATTATAAAACGTTAATGGCTATTTTATGAAGATAAATTGGTGTAAACCTAAATACACATGAATTCAAAAATAAGAAATAAGCCATAAATATGAGAATTATAAAACGTTAATGGATATTTTATGAAGATAAATTGGTGTAAACCTAAATAGTTCCAACTATGAAGACTCCAAAATTGTTGGGAGTTGTGGATTCCTGTATGCAGCGTGCAGAATTATTAAGAACCCCGACCTTGGCAATTAGGGTTTTTTCTAATCGGTACGCCTCTCGCCAAGCTGGCCTGTCAAGATTTTCCACCTTTCCCAATGGCAACCAATCTCTCGACATGCCTTCATAGACAAAGCTCAAGCTGCTGCGAACCAATTGCGTTGGTCCCATGGATCGTGAAAGAAGTGATGGAATCGAGCCTAAGAAAACTCTCGAAAATTTATTGAGCAATTCATCCGAAGAGGAGTCGGACAGATCGGTATACAAGACGATTGAAAAGTTCATTGCCACCACAAAATCTCGAACGATTCCATCGACTCACCAAGCAAAAAATGGGGGACAAATGGCGGGAGTATCAGGGTTTTAACAACTGGGAAGGAAAATGACAGAATAGTCTACTGTAATATGAAACGATTGTACGCATTGGCAGTAGTATTGCATGTCGTGATTTCTAAGAATATGAAACTATAAACGTGGTACAAATATAAATCTAATGATGTAAAATGATAAAAAGTTAATAGTGGTGTAAATTTGTAATTTCAAGTAAGTTTGTTAGTCATTTGAACCAGTTAGATGGTCACACAGTAATTTCTTAATCATATTAAGTAAATGTTAAAAAGTAAAGAGTAACATAAAATTTTAAAAATGCTAAAAAGTTATGACTTCTAAGAATATGCCAACATCTTCAATTGCTGGCCATAAAATTAAAATTTAAAATTAAAAGATCATTAAATATGCCCATTACCAATAGGTATATACCTTTGGATGTAATAAATCAAGCTCAATATTAAATGATAAGGCCTAACTAGGCCTCTACGCCCTTGGCCTGATTTTACATTTTGTCAAGCCCCTTTCAATGCGCAAAGGATTTCATTTTAAACAAGAACAATAAGAGGATCAGATATTCGATCTATCCTCACCCTGTCGCTAAGATCACTCAAAGCAACAAATACACAACAAACCTTATCCTTTTTTTTACACGAATATCTAAGAAAATTGCATCCTCTTACAACTCCTCGTCCACGTCCTTGCCTTCTAGAAGGTTCAAGATTCCGAGTTTGATTTGGAGGGTTTTTACTACTGCATGCATCACAGAGATCCATCTTTAACTACACATCTATCATCCTCGAAGATAGATGAAGTTCCTCGAGATGAAAATTTCAGTTAAATTGAAAAAATATTTGATCACTCTCAACTTATAATAGAGTTTTAGTAAATATAGACTTAAGTTGGTTTTTAAAATTTATATATCAATGTATTATTAATTGCAAAAATATTTCAAATCATTAAATTTACAAAGATTTACTTTTTTTCTTTTCAAAATGCATAGAACAACTACCAATTAAAAATTCATAAAAATAGATTATTATCAAAATAATTAGCACAGCCATAAATGTGGCAATGAGTTAGTTATCAAAGTAATTTTTAAATATGATTAGGTAAATGTAAAAAAGTAAACACATAAACAAATGTCTTTATAATAGCTAGGAAGTTAATGATTGAAATCAGAGCCATTTATTTTGTGTGACTACTAAGAATATTCCAACCATATTTAATCATGTCCATAAAAAACTTATTAAGCACTAAACCCCTATTAAATCTACCCATTGTCATATTTTTATTAATATTTTAAACTTCTTATAAAATTATTTTAATAGTTATTTTAATTTAAAGTTCTTATTAAAAATATTAATATAAAAACTATCCTTAAATCATTTTAACTTTTTTATTTTCTATTTTTTCTATTTTAAAAATCTATTAAAAAATTCATTATTCCATTATTCCAGATCTTATCTTATTATTAGATACCTATTAAAAATCCTATCTATCCTATATACTTTTATTCAAAGAGAAAGACTAGCCACTTTATGGTTTTCATCATCTTTATAAGTGTAAGCGTATCTTTCTAAAATCTCCATCAAAGCACTTAGTGCTTTTTAGACACTAACATAAAATGCACTTATTGCTCTTCTAAGCATAAAGTGCCACACATTGTCTCCACTTTCTCCTCCCTAAAATCAAATTTGCAGCTAGTAAATGAGTGCGTTGGGAATAAGAGCTCAACTATATATTCTCCTCCCTAAAATCAAATTTGCAGCTAGTAAATGAGTGCGCTGGGAATAAGAGCTCAACTATATATTTGATGTTTGACCGTATGATCCTCGGTGGGGATTCCATTTATTTATTTCGTGCCAACGTATTGTCGAATCAACTCACATCAAACGCTATATATTTGATGTTTGACCGTATGATCCTCGGTGGGGATTCCGTTTATTTATTTCGTGCTAACGTATTGTCGAATCAACTCACATCAAAGGCCACTTTTGATTTCAATGGGCAGGCTTATATTGCCAGCTTATTGCGCCATTTAAATTCTTTCTTGCTCGCACCATGGCCACCACAAAACCAGCTTTCTTCTGGTTGTGCAGGTTGAGTGGGCGAATATGGTCGTCATCATATTCCCCAGTCCTGCGTTGCGTAACGTTGTATCATCTGCGCCAATCAATCTAAACTCGCGATCAACGATCAACGGTATTGCATAATCGCTAACGGAGTGTTTAACATGGGGAGCAATTTTATTTTTTAGTTAATTTTTTTTGGTAGGTATTTTTAGTGATTCGTTTTTAAATTTCGAATTAATTCAGAATTTTGATTTTTTTTTTTAGTATTTAGATTGGTTTAAAATAGGGCGCCTAATATAAGATTCCAAAATCTATGAAATTTTGATTCATACAAAACTCAAACTACACTTGAAAATTTAGCTAACTAAATTCTGACCATTTTTTTAATGCTTTATCAAAATTTAGCTAACTTGAAAATTTAGCTAACTAAATTCTGACGCCAGTTGTTACGAACCTCACACAGAACAACCAAACATCTCTATCTTACGAATTTACAAACTTATCATACATGTCTGATTGGATTCTTGTCATTTTTTAATGCTTTCTAAAAGAGTGATCTTATATTAATTTTCAATTATTATCAAACACAAGTGTCTATCTCACCTATAGTTTTATAAAACACTTAGTAAGATTATTAATTTTCAATTATTGTCAAACACAAGTATCTATCTCACCTAGACTTTTATAAAACACTTAGTACGATGTTTAAACTTCCGTGGGAAGTATCTTAGAGTCGACTCTTGCCCATTTACAATCCTTTTAAATTGCAAATCGATATAACGAAAATTATATCCGCAGGACTAATATTAGCGTTAATTTTTAATTCACTAATAACACACAAGTCCGAAATATCTTATTTGTTGCAAAATGATGAGATGTGATGTCCACTTGCACATAGTTTTCGCTAATCGTTCTGTTATCTCTAATTACATTATGCGTTATTGCTTAGT
>SNQJ01S0036736.1:41271-68245 GCA_010110895.2 Picea sitchensis
TTGTTTATATTAATCTTTTCAATTATAAATATATTAATATATTTTTCATTTATATGAAAATTCCTTTCATTAAATTTTTATAAAAAAATGGTTTAAAATGATGGTAAAAAATGATAAATGTTCCTTATCAATTGATGCCCAAGTTAATGAACATTTACAACTATTAAAATATCATGTAGAAATTATACAAATTAAAATTAAAAATAGAACTTTGCATGACATAAATGATATGGTTTATTTTTATACATATTATATTATATTGGCATCCATGCAAATTCAATTCACGTTGAATTTGCATTTGTTATGAAATTATAACTTAATCATAAAGTTGAACTCTAAAGTTTAGAATATATATATATATATATATTATATTATTGGTTAATTTTTTAAATGAAATTAGTATCACTTCATCTTAAATAAAATTACTATATAGAAAAATAATTTCAATTTTTTTTTTAATATTCAACAATAACCATTTATCCTCATATCAATTAATTCTAACACATATAACTCTCTAAGTACTCTTTTAAAGGATGAGGTAGTAAAAATTATTCTTTTCTTAATCATCTTAACACCTCTTCTCAGGGTACCATTTTCTTCTTCTCATCAAGAATTTTCTAACGATTGTCATAATGCTTCAAATTGAGCTCTCGATCAAAAGTTATGGATTTCCAAAATTCATGGCCCTCATTGACCAAAAGCCAATTCACTGTCACCTAGCATCCACGTGGCTTCCTATCCCAAGTGTCATCCAACGTGGCACAGTTGTGGCTCTGACGTGGTGCTTACCACACGGTTCTTCAGTCCAAGGTTCCCATCCAACAGGACTTCACATCGTCATCGTCCAGATTTTACTTCCATGTGTTACAAAGATCCCAACCGAAAGTTCTGACAATGATCCATTAATCAGGCTTATCCTAGATTTGACGATCCTCATGTCGATCATCCTACAAATCTAAGTAAGTCAGTGGCATCAACTTCTTCAACAGTTAATTACTAGATCAATTCTCACCTCCTAAGTTAACGGTGAGACCCACGACAAATAAACAATTGAGACTGTGTTTACATCCCACTCTGATCGATGGTCCATATCACTCCTCCTTTCGTTGTCATTTACGTTTCTTAACAATGGCTAAAAGTTTCCCTTTGAACCCCTACAAAATTATACTTAGATCAACGATCCAAATTCACTGGCGTGCATATCCAACGTCTCGAAATAAAAGAAATGCCCGAAGGACCTCCTCGTCTAATGGGACCCGCCTTTCTCATCGACCAATCACATAGTGACATTTCTCACTACTCAACCACATCGACTTCCATGTTGGCACCCTCACATCATCGTAATGTCTACCTCTCTCAGATGAATATCAAGGAAATGAACGGTGGAGATCTCTCTCACCCAACAACAGACGAGCGAATCTCATGATGTCATTGATACCTATATTGTCATTGATATTTTTAGCCTACACATGACCTTGCCAATCTTTAAAATTTGGCGAAAAACCCAGATCCTCTCGAATGTTCACTTACATGTGCCAAATCCTCTTGACATGTGATGATGTGTCTACATGACATGTGGCACCATCGCCACATGAAACATGGTATTCATATTTCCCACAAAATTTTACCTACAAGGGTTATATCACTATGTCACATGGCACCTTCTATGCTCGACATGTGGCACCATCCACATCATACTCTTACGCCCTTTAGTAGGAGATCAATGGTCTAGATCTCATTTTGGATTTCCTTCTATCATGACATATCAACAATCCAGATTCTTTTCTTAGAGTTTCCCCATCCATGATATATCAATGGTCTAGATTGGCTCTCAGAGCTCTCCTGTTAGAGTGCACATGTTCTAGTAGTTCAAACCCCTCTGATAGGCCCACTCCAATAGATGACAGGGATCATTCACTCTGATGGATGATGAGGATCATTATTTTCCCCTTCGATCAACAATTGAGAATTAAGGTGATGACCTAAAGGATTTTTTTCCTAACTAGGCCTACTTCCATCCCATCAACCAAGCAATTGTCAACACACATTGTCTTGGAGAAAATGATAATTGTCACTTGTCATGACATGTAGCCTTTCCAATGCCAGCCACATGGTGTGACACATGGAATACATCGTTCAACATAGAGTTTTGTCTCAAAAACCTGATTCATGTTTACACATGGCACAATCTCTACCATACATATGGCACTCTCGCAACCTGACACTTTTCATTCGTCTTCCCATGTATTCTCACTTACAAGTGGCAAGTCATCATGACACATGGCACAACCCTTACTTGACACCTGTTCTAGAGTTTAATAGCAACATGGACTCCCACTCGGCCCTTCCTATGAATTTTAGGATGGCATGTATCATCCTTTGGGACACGCTAGCATGACATGTCATGCTGACGTCACTTTCCCTTTCTTTTTCCTCGCATGAGAAATACTCCCTTTGATCTATGGTTGAAGTTTGACCTCGCCCATATCCTGATCAATGGTTCTTGTTGACACTCACAGTCTCTTTGTCAGAGTTCCTTCCACACCAGGACTGCCACTCACTCCAACTAGCCCTCTTTGATGAATGGTTGAGATCTGTTGATCTGTAAAACCAACAATCGATGATTATGGCAACCTTCAAAATTCTTAGGCCCAAAATGGGTCCACCTTTTTCCTCTTGATGAACTAGGTTCTGACACCTATCATCCTCTAGACACATTGGCTACCACATAGGTATGACACGTCACACAGACATCACATTCTCCCTCTTCTCCCTTATAGGGTAAGGCATGGAACATGGAGTTGGAACCATTTATGTCTTACTCAACCTCAACGGTCGATATTCATCCCTCAACCCTCTGATAGATCAACGATCCTTGTTGATTCAGAGTTTTTCTTCTATAGGAATCATTGCCTACTCCAATGAAGGGCCAAGACCTTTTATTACATAGGATAAATGGTTGAGATGTATTCTCACCACTTAACAATTAATGGTAGAGATCTATCCTGATCTACAATCCAAATCCGGTTTTGCAACTACAACCTGATCTACAACTACAACTGCAACTACTCCAGGTAACTATTGTTCTTGTTCTATGGCTTTCGAGACTCTCTCTCTTGTGCATTACCCTTGGAGAATTTGTGCTTTCCTTGTCTTTTGTTGTTGCTGCAGTTGGATGGTGTTTATTGGTTCCATCTCATGCTACTTTTGAAGCTAGCATTTATCTGTTGGTTATAGTGTGGCTTTCCAAAATAATTATATCTAGCAAAGGTTAAATTTCTTGAGGGTGGTTGTGTGCCTATGGTTGGGTGACAATATTGTTGTATTGTCTATGGTTAAATGAGCATATAGAGTATTTTAACAAATAGACCTCTACAGAGGGAATCTTTTTTTCATTTTTTTTTCGATTCCCTTTTCCTACCAAGCCATACATATATGGCTACTATACACTTCTATATGTCAATCAAACCTATTGGTCACTCGTACATGATCTAGTACTTCGTTTACCAAAATCTATATCAGGCTTTCATTAGTCATCCTATCTCACCCTAATAGGGTTATATACAATAGCATTAGCAACATTTTATTGATCATTCTACCTTATCCTCATAGTGTGTAATCAACATCATCAACCTTTTACTTAGGCTTCTATTATCATATAATCACTAGCTTTATGATCTATGAAAACACCATATTATACATCTAATTACAAACCATAATGAGCCTATATGCATGTTCATTTTTTTTCATATGCATTTCAGCATATCCTTGTGCACCAAGTATTTCTACCCATGCTTACAATTACAGATGTATTTTGACTATATTATGTTTGCATTCGCATAAACAAGAACGAATTTAGGTTAGTAGGCATATACCTTTTCTATGAGGACTAGAAATAGTCCAACAAACTCATTGTTCTTTTGCTTAACTAGATTATTTCATAAACAATTTTTCATAGGTAAACAAATTAACCTTACAAGTTTCCCACCAGTCTTCTAATCATGAGGAAATTCACATACAAGGTTTAGTCTTTTATTTAAGCAAGAATTATTATTTCCAAGGGTTCTATCAACCCCTACTAAATTCCACAAGGAATTCTCCATAAGGGTCTTATCCCTTATATAAAAAACAATCCCAATGGCGAGGGCTCCAATAGTCTATAATTACAGACAGTATTACAACCGTCGATTCACTCATACAATCCTATAATAAGATTCTACCATTTTTTCCCTCTTTTCATTTCGATCTTACCATTAATCCCTATCAGATTATTCATATTGTTATAAGAGTAGTTATTAATTTGAGAAAAGAACAATATGATTCCTATGCTGTAATTCAACAAGAGTTTCCAAGGTACAATTTCAATATGCTATCCTACTCAAGGAATTTGTGAAGATAACAAAAAATCTTTTAAATGTAGAGAAACTCTTTCTAAAAGGATCATATTGGCCTTATTATACCAGTCCTTTGATTGATATCTGACCCATCCATGCCTAGTTTTGTACAATACTCTAATACCACTTTCTAACACACCCAACCCCCTAAGTACCCTCTTAAAGGATGGGGTATTAAAAATTTTAATTTTCTCAATCATCTCAAAGCCCCTTCTCAAGGGCACCATTGTATTCTCGTCATCAAGAGATTTTCGACTACTTTCAACATGCTCCAAAATGAGCTCTGCATCAAAATTTATGGCTTTCTAAAGTTCTTGGCCCTCATTAGCCAAAGGCCACCTCACTTCCACATGGCATCCACATGGTTTCCTATCCCATGTGTCATATGATGTGGAATAATCATGGCTATGAAGTGGTTCTTTCCACATGGTTCATCGATCCATGGTTCCCATCCCACAAAACCTCATGTCATCATCATCAAGATTTTACTCCCATGGGTTACAAAGAACCCAACTGAAAGTTCCAATGAAAACCCATTAATCGGGAATATCCTAGATCGGACATTCCTCATGTCAATCATATTAAGACTATGAGTAAGTCGATGACACCAACTTGTACAATGGTTAATTGCCTATTTTCTTCCCACCTCCCAAGATGACGGTGGGAACCACGATAAATCAACAATTTAGACCATGTCTAAATCCCACTCCGACTGACGATCAAGATCACTCCTCCTTTAATCGTCATTGGTGTTTCTTAACAATGCCTAAAAGGTCCCCTTTGAACCCTGACAACGTTATGCTTGGATCAACGGTCCAAATTAACTAGCCTACAGATCCAATGCCCTGAAAAAAACCAAAGGCCGGAAGGATCTCCTTGTTTAACAGGGCCCACCTTTCCCATTGACCATTCATGTAGTGAAATTTGTCACTACTTAGCCACGCTAAATGCATTGTTGGCACGCTCACGTCATCGTAACGTCCACCTCTCTCAAACAAATGTCGAGGAAATAAACGATGGGGATCTCCCTTATCCAACAACAAACTGAAAGCTCTCATTGTGTCATTGATGCCTATATTATGGTCGACATTCATTGTCAACGCACGACCTTTCCAACCTTTCAAACTTCGACGAATGACCCAAATCCTCTTAGGTGTTCATGTACATGTGCCAAATCCTCTTGACCCGTGATGACGTCTCTACATGACACATGGCACCATCACCACCTGACACATGGTATTCATATTTCCCATTGAAGTTTACCTACAGGTGTCAAATCACTATGTCACATGGCACCTTCTATACTCGACACATGGCACCATCCACATCATCCTCTTAAGTCCTTTGGTAAAAAATCGACGGTCAATATATTCTTTCATAGTTCTTTCGATCATGATAGATCAACGATCCATATGTACTCTCAGAGTTTCCCCATCCACGAAAGATCCATGGCCTACATATAGTTCTCAGAGCTCTCGTATCAGAGTGCACTGGTTCTGGTATTTCAAACCCCTCTAACATGCTCTCTCTAATGGACGACGTGGATCATTATTTCTCCCCCTGATCAACGGTTGAGATTTAAGGTGAATACCTAAATTCATTTTTTCCTAATCGAGCCTACTTCGATCTCGTCAACCAATCAACTGTCGACATGCATTGTCTCAGATGGACACACTAACTTCCACCTATCATGACACATGGGTCTACCACTACCAACCACTTCGTGTGACATGTAACATACATCGCTCAACATAGAGTTCTGTCTCAAAATACTGAGTTAGGTTGACATGTGGTACGATCTCTACAAGACACATCACACCCTCACCACCTGAAACATGTAATTCGTCTTCCCACAAATTCTCTCTTATAGGTTCCAAGTCACCATGACACATGGTGCAAGCCTTGATTGACACATGTTTTAGAGTTTAATACCAAAAGGGACTCCCACTTGGCCCATCCTACGAATTTTAGGGTGACACGTGTCATCCTTTGGGACATGATGACTACCACTTTGGCACAACACGTCATGCTAATGTCACTTCCACTTTATTTTTCCTCATATGAGCATGACCCCATTTAATCTACAACTGAGGTTCTACCTCACCCATGTCTTGATCAATGAATCTCGTTGACTCTTGGAGTTTCTTTGTTAGAGTTCCTTCCCCACCGAGACTGCCACTCACTTTGACCAACCATCTATGATGAACGATTGATATCTATCGAATTGCCAAACCAACGATAAATGATTAAGGAAACCTTGCAAAGACTTCGGCCTAAACAGGGACCACGTTTGTGCACTTTAAAAACCAAGTATTGACACCTATCATCCTCTAGACATGATGGTTTCCATGTATGCATGACATGTCATGATGACGTCCCCTTCTCTCTTTTCTCCCTTATAGGGTAAGGCATGGAACCCGAAGTTGGAACGATTTCCCTCTTAGTGAACCTCAACAATTGAGATTCATCCCTTAACCCTCTAATAGATCAACAATCCTTGTTGATTAAGAGTTTTCCTTCTACACACATCATAGCCTACTCTCACAAAGGGTTGAGATCTTATATTACACTAGATCGATGGATGAGATTTATTTTCACCACTTACCAATTAACGATAGAGATATATCCTAATCTACAGTCTATATCTTATTGTTAAGTCAAATCCATGATTGTAATTCTTTCAAGCCTAAACATGGGGTTCTCTCAAATGCAACTGTCTGAAATTTGACTTAGATGATTTTTTATGGTGTCGTCAAGGATTTTCCTTGACTAATAGCCCATATTTGGGCTTCACCACTCAGGGATCCTTCAAAGTCCCTTATCAGGGGTTTACCAGAACTTCTTGGTCTCCTCCTTTGTTTTGTTCTACTCAAGGTAAATTATTTTATATGACTTTGTCTCCCTTTTTCTAGGGAACCTAATATAACCAAAACTATAGATATGTATAAATGTAATCGTGCATATGGTCTGCAAAGTGATAGTTTCATTCATTTAGCTCGAGCCAATACAGGAGGCTCAATAATTCACATGTACACAACATGCCTAGACCCATATAGTTCCTCAATTGCTTAAAAACACAAACATGTAAGGGACAACCACTCTAATCATTAAACAAGTATGCACATCCCTGAGACAATTACACACATTCAACCAATTGACTATGGGTGTTCTCCTTTCCACCCAACCATAGGATCTTCTCTCTCAGTCACTTCGACAACATGCCACCCCCTTGAAAATCCATGATACCACCAAGGAATTCTATGTACTCCCTCATGTGTTCATTTGCAACATCTCTTTTCCTTGGGTCTCTGCATGTTGTGTCTCTCTTCGGAGTCTCTCTTTTTTGGGTCTTCTTCTTCTCTCCCCTTCCTCCTATGTCCCCTGCACCTAATCCCCTTGAGAAGGTTTTTGACATGTCCCTTCTTTTCTTCAGTTAGAAGGAACCTGTGGGTCAATCTAGCTACAGACTTGGTACTTTGTTGTACCTTTGGTTGGCAACTTTTGTTTTCCTAGTCAAATTTCACATACATTCATTCATTGAGGGTGGTGGATTGTTCAACTACCAACCTCTTCCCATTAACAATTTGGTTTCAATTGCAAATTAAGGGAAATGTGATCATTTCCTTCACATTATTTATCAAGGTGGCTTGGGATCTTTTACACATGAATCCCCTTTCTTTCCCCCCTCACAAATCCCCCTCATGGTATCATGGGAAGTACTTTCAAGGCTTCAACCCACAGTAGGAGGTTGGTATTTTAAATCAACAATAATATAATTATAATGTTTATATGGTATTGCATGACAATCATTAATCATGATTAATTACATATAATCAAAGGTTTAGGAAAGGGGGGTGTTACATTAATAATAAGCACTTATCCTTGTACTAATTATCCATCAGTTACATATCCTCTTATTAATTGTCCATCAATGACCTCTCCCTCTCCTCTTCTTAATCCTTTATCCTTAAGTGTCCTCTTATTAATTTTATGTCATTAATAAAAAATGAGTGGCCAATTAAAATTGATTGAATAGACACCGCTTTTTAGTTTAAATCTTCTATATTTTGGTTTTTTTTAGCATTTTTTCCAACTAACTTTCCTACAAATTATTGGAATTGCAAACTTGATTTGTTGATTTTTTACAATCTAAATGCCCTAGGGGTTTTTCAAGATGCTAAATCCATTTATGCATTCAAAAATGCTATTTAAGTAATAAAAAATTGTGATTTTACTAAGAATTGTATAACTAGAATTAAGTCTAAAAGGTAGAATGATTAAAGTTGTTCCAACCAGGCACCAAATACCCACTAGTCTCCCTAATGGAAGAGATGCTAGAAATAATTGTTGGCGAGTACTTTTTGGCTACAATCAATGACTTTTTAACAAATAATATTTATACTCTTTGAACAACCCAATATGTAGCATGTTTTTAGCTAGTGAGCAACCAATAGAAGAAGTAACAAGGCTACTATAGCATGGAACACATAGATTAGATTCACTTACCCGATTATATATTGAATCAAGCCACATGGGATAGCATAGTTGGTGATGGGGAGAGGTCACGAGCTCAAGTCTTAGTGTCCATGGGGTTGGCTTTGTCAATTTTAACCATGAATTTTAAATGGCTAGAGGAAGGGCCTTATTGGTGTATAAGATATTTGGTTTATGGGAAAAGTGGCCTCCTTCCCTTATGTATTTGAGTGTACTCTACACATGTAACATAACACATTAAAATAATAGTAAAAAAAATACAAAATAATAGATTAATAATAAAATAATAATAATAATAATGTATATATAAATAAATAAAAACATATAAAGAACAAGTACCCTCAATTAATCAAACTATACATTAATCAAAACAGGTATATAGTACCACCAATATGAATACATTTTAACTAGGGATCTACCTATCAAGCCTACACACGAATACAATCTCTAATAAATAATCTCCTCTACCTCCACACATTGGATCCCTATCTCTTCTTCATAGATCTGAGATTAAGATAGATCTATATCAATAAACTCCAAAAGGAGAACACATGTTTTAATATTAATTTATTAAATTTACTTAATTTATTTTTTTATATATTTTACTTATTAAAAAAATATTTTTAATTCACTATTAAAAAATAATAAATAATAATAAACTAATAAATATTTTAAAATTTAATGTATTATAAATGTATTAAAAATAAAAATAATAAATTAAATAAATTAATAAAAACAATATGAGAAATAAAATTTAATAATATTAATCCATTTTTATTTATTAAAATAATGATAATAAAAACCTTAAATTATTGAAACATTTTTAATAATATTTTTTAATTAATAAAAACTATAAAATTATTTACCCGGTAGATTTAGGAAGGCTCAGGCAACATCACTAAAGGTTAATGTACCAGCGCGAGCCTTGAAAATTGGTATCCGAATTCTTAATCAAATATTCAGAGCTTATAAGTTTTTTTTATTTTGGTATCCGAATTCTTAATCAAATATTTAGAGCTTATAAGTTTTTTTTATTTTTTTAGTTGTTTTTGTAAGAAATTTGGTGAGGAATGGTTGGATTTTTGAATGGTTAAATTTGTATAATCAAACTGTCACATAGGGTTTTACAGTAGGTAAATCCATTTATACATTCAGAAATGTAATTTAAACCACAAAAAATAACTATTGTCCAAATTTACATTACTGCATTCAAACCAAAAAAACAAAAAATTAAAATAAACCTAATTATAATAGAAAAGGTTCAATCTATACAAATAACTATTACCTCCCTAACCACACCAGCTACACCTACTGAAGCTGCTAATGTCCATGCAAAACTTTTTCTGAGAACTAATCTAATCTAGCACTTCCCCATACATAAATACAAAAGCACTGCAAAATGTCATTGTACTTGCCCATACATAATTACACAAAAGCACTACATAATGCCAATCTAAAAGTAATGGAGATTATTGTACTTACTGATGCAAGCAGTAAACGCTAGAAATGAAGCTTGGTCGCAATGACTAGACTGATGGTTAATGAAAAAAATTCGAGTATACGGATATTTTTGAAAGGACTCTCAATAAGTACTTCCGTCTAGCCTTTGTTCCTTCTCACCTTCACATCAAGGTGGGCATTGATTTTCAAGCATTGTGCGAAATCTTCGAGCAAACAACGATTCTCTAACTTTCATGGTGATGTTTGGGGAATCAATGGCATTCGGAGGTAAAAAACGATGAATTTTTAGAAGGGGAGATTGCAAAGAGCTGAGAGCCATGGAATCAATGAAATAATTTTTAACACTCATGGACGCATTGGTTACCAACAAATGATTGTAAACTACTTGTTGATAGAATTGGTTACCCAAAAATGATTATAAACTACTTGTTGATAGAATTGTCACCGTTATAGAGATATGGTTCTCCATGTCTCCTGTTTGCAGAGACATTGCTTTCACTCTTCGTGAACGGCATCAACGGGTTGAAGTATCTAGCATGAGCAGGATTGAGTAATGGGAATTCACTTTTTTCCTCTGTTCATGAACGGGTTGAAGTATCTAACATGAGCAGGATTGAGCATGGGGTTTAGATTTCCTGGATCCAATAAATCCTCCTTCACACAAATGATAACCAGTTTATGTTGTTCATGATCAAAACCCAGACCAGTAGCCACATGATATGCCCTGCTACATGAACAATTTGAACAGCAAGTCCGTCACCGGATCAAATCACATTGATTGAATTGAATAACTAGGTCAAATCACTTCTATCCAATCCAATAACCAGATCCCATTGATAGGTCAATGATCCTACTCCTTACTAATAAAGTATATATAGTGCACTGGCAAGGTCCACTTTCTCGTATCATTGAAATATATATCACGATCTTTTTTCATTTTCGACGATGGCCCGAATGTTGAATTTTTTCCTATCTTTTCTGTACTATCGAATGGTGTACGATGCTTACTCCATTATATAACATAAACAATATCACTGATTGAATCAAGCAACGCCAACTATCAGCTTCAGCATCAATTCAATTCTACAGTTCTTAATCCCTAAATACATAATATAATATTATACTGAAAGCATAGTATCTGTGGAGGACAGAAAAAAAACTATGCAATAAAAATCTGAGGAAGGTACATATGCTAAGTCGTGGCCTGTAAGTCGTGGCCTGCAAGACTATCAATAATGAAAACACAGACATAACGAATGGCATGGGTTGTTGCTTCTGAGAGAAAGGAGAGTACTCTTTCCGTGCTTTCGCAAAGATACATGTTGTGGAAAATGTTTATGACAAATGATGTATCTACTGTGGATAGTGACCGTAGCCCTGAATGACCAGCTAAGAATGAGGTAGGTGGAAGTTTGGAAGGACATTTAAGCAAAACCAGTAACATATGATGCAGGAGCATGCTTCTACTATAGACCTGATTTGGGGTACATCAGGTACATGCTTTTACTACAAAGATTTCAGTTAGTGGATAAGTGCATGAAAACCTATAAAAAAAAATCGTATTTAGTACTTTAAGTTAGTTGATAAGTGTATGAAAACGGATAAAAAAAAATTGTATTAAGTAGTTTGGGGGTAGATCATGCTTTTGTTAAATTAATTGTTGATGAAATGACAATTTTCTATTATTCAAATTTGAGTTTTGAATGCATAGATGAATCAACATCTTGAAAAACTCTTCATTCATTTAGAATTGTGCAATTTCAACAACTGATATATACAATTTTTGTTGGACTTCAAACTTGCAAGCAAAATTTATGAGCAAAGACAAAAATATAAAAATATAAAACATCACATATATAAAATATAAAATATAAAACAACAGAAATGAATTTGGGGGCAATGGTAATCTTTATTGCTCACCCAAGTAATGGAGAAATGAATACAATTCTCAATAAGCTCTTCATTGACTTATACATTTAAATAAGAGAGATGTCAAACATTTCCATACATAAACCAAATTCTTGAAAAACCTCCAAACTAATGTGACTACAACAAAAATATGTGTTGTCACAACTGAACAATTCCATCAATTTTTCAAAATTTCCTCATTTAATGACATAAAATTTTCTAGTGAGTGTGAATTCATCTTTATTAAAAAAATAAACATTTAATAATAAAATTTACAATAATTTTTTTGTGTGAATAAAAAGAGAGGGAAAATCCTATTAAAACTTTTTCAATACAAAAAGGCACATTTGTTGCCAACTATATGGCAGACTATGATGTCATTGTCAAAATTGACACATCTGCCCTGCCAAACGAAAAACCACGATAGGTGGCGGACTTGAATCTGTGCACTACTATTTAGAGCAACCATGGAGACTAAACTAGAAATTAAACCGGAAATTAATAGTCAAGTTGTAAAACAAGGACCTAAACATCAAATTGAAACTGCGTTGTAACAGCGCACGGAGCCAAATTGATATCCAAGCCACATAGTTACTCATTTGCATCGGAGGTTGCGTCGCCTGGGTCGCCGCTAAGATGGCCATTCCGAGGCTGGAGCACAAATGACGTGGCACAAGTCGGGCATCTCTAGCCTATTGGTGCATTTGAGTACGCCTCGTACAACATATCAATACATTGATGCATGAGGTTGTCACTGTGAATTTGATCCACCATCTGTCTTCTAAGCTCAAACACGAGAGCTAGGTGCTACGGGTGGAAAAATGGTGATGGTTCTCGACAGAGATCCGGGATTGTCATAATTGGTGGTGGCACGAGGACTGGGCCACCCTCCACCCCTATACCATCGATTGCAGTCGCCTCGCCCGAATCTTCCTGTGCCCCTTCCTTTTTCTTCGGCATCCCGAGCCTCTCCTCCATCCCGTGCTCCTCCATTGCCTCTGCCTCGCCTGGAATTTTGAAATCGCCATAAATTTTGAATTGCTTGGTGTCCTTGGGGTCAAGGTGGAGGAATTCTTCAGGGAATTCCTCCCCAATTATGCAAGTCTATTCTTCTCTTGCTTCCCGCTCAGGTTGGGTTGTGTCTGGTGCATTAGTGCCTGCTAGAAATTGGCTAGGGGGATGCCAATTGTCTCGAACAGTGAAGAGGAGGGATTTTAGAGGGAACTAGATTGGTTCCTCTGGAATAACCTCCTCCACATATTCCATTGGCAGTGCCCCCCTACCCTCCTGGGTTCTGCGACCTCTCGGTCTAGGTTATTTCTTTTTTCTGAGTTGAATTGACTCTTCAGGCTCCTTATTGAACCCAAATCATGTATATACAGGTCGCCTTTTTTATATGTGTGCAGGTCCTGTGATACCCACAACCTCCTTCTGCGAGCTCTGGGCACTCTTCAGTTTGTGGGCACTAGCTCCTCTTCACTAGCCCCTTCCTACATATGCCCTTGGGTTGTGACCTTGCCAAAATACGCAATTGCGGGTGCGGGCAAGAGTGGTTTTAGACCAACCCTCTTTTTGCCCCACAATCCACCTCCAGCTGCCACATATTCTTTCGTTAAAACCATGATTGAAATTGTGGCCTGCTCAAGGAAAATTAATGTCTCAGCAAGTTCTAGCCCCGCAATCCTTCTCGTCCGTCGATATTCAATCTTTTGGTGATGCCTCTCGATCAACGACTTCTATCTACTCTTCCTTTCCTCCTTCTTGTTAGATTCATAATGAAGAAAAGAGCAGAAATATCATGGAAATAATAGAAGCAATCAAGAAACCATGATGAACATAGATATATAAACAATGGCAGAAAAGGCATACTCTATTCATCAATTCTTCAGTAAATAATCATGTACATAAATGTACATATATAATACAAAAGACCATAACTGTCATGTAACTGTATAACCATACTCTATTCATCAATTCTTTAGTAAATAATCATGTACATAGATGTACATATATAATACAAAAGACCATAACTGTCATGTAATTGTATAACAATTAGGTTAACTTAACTAACCAACTAACTTATGATTAGTGTTTTAACATCCCCCCTTAATCATAAGTTCATTCTTTCCTAAAAAACTGCCACTACTTGACAATCACATGTGTCAAGCGAATATTTAGAGGGGTGGCTGAAGATGCTCTTTGAACTTTGAAAAAAAAAAATAGCAGAAGTTGATGTCTTCTACTAAAGTTGTGGTTTAAGGTTGACCACAAACTCATGTGGTTGTTTCCGGATGACCACAAACCAATCTGGTGGTTTCGGGATGACCACAAACCGAATGTCTAGAAAAAGAAGATTTCTTCTACTAAATGGCATGGTTTTAAGTTGACCATAAACTAACAAGAGCTCAAGGCTAAAAAATATGAAAATGTAAAAAGAAAAACTTCATGTCTTCTGCTCAATTGGTGGTTTTAAGCGGACCACAAACCATATCAACAACAAATTGTTCAGGAACAAGACTGAATACCAAGAACTAGGTTGCATACTTGATCATTTGTTCATAGGCTCTAAATCAAACTTGGAACCTGACTCAAAATCAAACTTGGAACCTAACTCAACTAGATTTCCCCCCTGTCAGGGACAAGTGGCTCCAATTCCCTTGACCGTCATTCACAAGTATGGCCAAGAAGAGATCCAACACATCAAATTGTCTTCCGCTGGAGTCTGAAGACTCGATCTTCAACTCAGAAGACTACATCAATTGGGCTCAATCATGCCCTACATCAACAAATCTTGAAAAACATTCATGTCCATCAACTGTAGAAATATCTCCAATCAAGTACGATTGTACTTGTGTATAAATCCAATGATAAGACTTCTCCAATAAATTGGCTTCCAAACGCCAACGCCAATTCCCTAACCATTCAAAATGAATTTGTTTATGCTTGCGCTTTTGACACCTTACTAAGGGGTGATTTGTCTTCCCACAAAATCTGCATGTGTGAAGATAAAAACAATTCGACTTATTATGGCCAAACCGATTACAATGTTTGCACTGTATGGATTCTTTATCTGACTTATTATCATGATTTGGAATATCTATAACAACATCTTCATCAAAAATATCTTGTATCTGTTCCTTACCAATATCCTCAAGCTCTCTCTTCTTATCATCATTCAAAAACCTCCACTCACAAAGCAAACAGGTTCGCAATAATTAGGAAAATGAAAAAGGTTGTTAGCATCATTTTCATATCCTAGTCCATATCATTTTTGTTTAAAGTGTAATTCTTCCCATGGTCGAACAATACATTTGTCCGCAACTTTTTCTAACATAGGGACTTCATCTAACTAATCTTCATGTTTATGACTATCATCACTAGTCAACTAAATGTCTTCATTATTTTCATCCTTGATGTCATTTTGGTTTTTGTCATCACATTGTTGGTGTAGAAGAAAAATTAACTCATCAGACAACAACTTGTTTTGATGTTTGAACATATCAATCTTCTTGTGCGTTACTTGTAAACAAGTAATCATTGTGCCGAGAGTGCACTTGTTTATTACAATTTTAGATTCTGTAGTTGAGTTAATCAATGTGTGTAATATTGTAAATATTTCTTCAATTCTTTCCATTTGTTTGTATGTTGATGCCACAAAGTTCAATTCTGTATGTGCATGCGAAGAGGCGAAAAGAAATTGTTCCTTGTATGAATGCTTCTTAAAAAACTATAGGATCTATATCCTGTTGTGCATGCCAAGAGCAATCGTTCGTTGAATGCTGCCAAAAAAAAACTATAGGATAATCAATGACACACACAAAGATCCTAAGACCCCCTTATTCAATTTCGGGTGGGTCAAGGACGCAAAGACAAATATGTAATTTATTGGATCCCTTATAACACCTTTAAAACCACCTTATAACTTCGTTATAACTTCCAAAAAACTCCTTATAACACCTTCACAAAAAATCTTCAAATAAATAACAAACCTTATAACTCCAATTACAAACAATTTTGTATTTGCAAGCATTCTTATAACTCCTTAACCAATTTTTTTTTTATAACACCCTTGCGCACCCTTGAGCACCCTTATAACTTCAAAAAAACCAGTCACTAAACAATCACTTATAATGGAGAAAACTCCTCGATACAAAACATGTTCTTTCTTTTAAAACAAAACTTAACCTCCACAAAAATTGGCCTTTAATTACACAAACTACACTTTAAATATTCTATCACAAGAGACACTTTGCTATCTGAAAGAAATAGGATAACCTCAAATTCTAGTCTTCGTTGGATTCTACATGTGGAAGTGGCAAATTATGGTTTGATAATACTTGTTCCATGTGAATGTTTGTAGCATCAGATGGTGGTTCGATAGAGGAAGCCACAACATGCCAACTACTAATAAAGGGTGGTTCGATAGAGGAAGCCACAACATGCCAACTACTAATAAAGGATACTATTTCTTGGACTGTATGGCTAATCTTTGATGCTCAATGTAAGCAGAACACCAAGCCAATGAGCTGTGTAGCTCAGTAGACTGCCAAATCTGCAACCTTAGCAAAACTTACAACACCTGAATGAGCAGTTACGACCAACAAGGAAGCAAATTGGCTTAGAGTAATTGTAAGAAGAGATGACAATAGAAAAAATCAGAACCTGTGGCTCGTAATAACTAGTTTCTCATGTCTTCTCATGTGCTCCTTCAATATCACAGACTGCTCATGAGTTAATTCAAGGATCTTCATCAAGAAAATTGGATCGCGCAAGATAACATTTTTCTTCAACATTTCATTTGAGATAAAAGACAAGACCATTCAACTTGACAAGAAGTCTAATGCGTTCTGAGTTGAATTTAAAACAAAACTGACCAGAACACTTCTTGGAATAAAAAGAAAAAGGAATGTCCAAGATACATAGTTATTGCTTTCTTTAAACCATTATGCAATAAGAAATTAAGGATACAGATTGACCCATGAGTGCCCTCCGGGATCCGAACACTGAACAGTGTGCATAGATCATTTTAAACCTCGTTTTGATGAATGACTACCTACTTTCTTGGTGGTGTTGGTTTATCGCTTTGCTTGCCGCCTTTTTTTTTCAGCGGGACTGGGCAGTTGTTTTGAGCGCCTACTATCATAGACCTACTCTGATTTTTCTCCCATGCTCCAAAAGGATAGGTATCTTCTATTTTCCTTCGTCCAACAACCCCTTCAACTAAACAACGTTTTGGATCTACTTTGCCTATTGCAGTCTTTAAATGTATTTTCAACCTTTGTTGCTACAAGATCTAAATCTCTACAAAGAGGGTTCTTGCTCTGATAAACTACTAGGCAAGTTTATCAGGCCCATAAGATCAATATGCTATGATACCACTGTTAGATTCATAATGAAGAAAAGACCAGAAATATAATGGAAATAATAGAAGCAATCAAGAAACCATGATGAACATAGATAAATAAACAATGGTAGAAAAGGCATACTCTATTCATCAATTCTTCAGTAAATAATCATGTACATAGATGTACATATATAATACAAAAGACCATAACTATCATGTAACTGTATAAAAGTTAGGTTAACTTAACTAACCAACTAACTTATGATTAGTGTTTTAACACTTCTACGCACAATCCCAGATCTCCACGATCTGTCACCACGTAGATCCCATTCAAATCAATGGCTACGACTGATTTTGACTTTCTGACCTTCGGTATTTTTGACTCTCAAACTTTTGCTTCCTCCACATGACGATCTTCCGTAGTGGAAGATCTACTACTACATGTCTCCCTGAATCTATGGCCATGATCCCCTCTGCGAATACATCCTTTGTGAATCTCAAATCTCAAACTCCTATTTTTCCCTTTTTGATAATCTCCTAGAGTAGAATATCTATAGACACTTGTCCCCTTTAATATATGGCTCAAATTTCCTTAGTGAATCTGAACGTTGGGAATCTCAATTATCAAACCCTTGCCACTGTTGATTGGTTATCTTCCAGAGTGGAAGATCTGTTGACACGTATCCTATCTAATGAATGATTGTTCTCCCGCTTCAGAACTTTGGCCTCCTTAATTAGATCGATGGTCCTTCCGCTCCCTTTTCAATTGACAATCGAGATCTCTTCTCCAGATATTCAGACCTTTACTCCTTCACTTTCTTCTACAGTTATAGATATGGCGCCACGTGTCCACCTTCACATCGACGAATCTCGTCATTTTGAATTTTCGGACTTCGGAAATCTCAAATCTCAACTCTCTCCTTCCCAAATGAATTTTATCTGGATTTGATAATCCACTGATGCGTGCCCTCTTGATCCGACGATTGAGTATTACTTCAGGTCTTTACCTGGAGTGCATGGATCTATGCCACGTCTCCCTTAGATTTGATGACTATGAATCACTTCGGGACTTTACCTGGAGCCCACAAATTCATGCCATGTCCCTTCTTAACTCCAATGACTTAGATTCACTTCGGGTGATCTGACGCCTAAGATTTACTTTAAATTTTCGGCTCTTCGGGATTAGAAAATCACAAGTCTCAAGCTTGTCTCCTCCTGAACTCACGATATCTGACAGCTATGATTGACCTTGGCGATCCAACATGTGACATCCCCGACCATCAACCACTCTATCGGAAAATGCTACTATGCGGAACAATCTCATGAATATAATATGCATTAAATCAAATTAACACATTTAACATGGAGTTACTGCTGCCATTCAGAATTAAATAGAATTAACAACAATTCAAAGTTGCAATGGAATACATTATAACATTTCAAAACATAGAAATGCATTACATATAAATTAAGTACATAATTAATACTTATATTTTAAACTGGCGTAACACCACCAACTGTGTGCAGACCTTCCACGAACCTCCTAGCCTTAGACCACGTTGCTCATCACTCTCAGCAGTAAGTCACTCCCGAGTTGGGCTAAGCTCAACCGGGCAAGGGAATCCTAGGCTAGGCAAGGTCAATAGGAAGACACATAGTTTATGAGGATGGATTCTCTCCGAGGAGCCACTTATTCCCATTTCTCATAGACTCTCATTTTCCACATGCATGTCCCACCCTAGGAGTATACACCTTCAGTGTCACGAGGACAGTCCTTCGGCAGCTAAACCTCCCTTGCCTTGGGCTTCAACAATAGGTCGAACAATAATTATTTGAGCTCTTTGGTAGCTACAGGACCCCTTCCAGGAGTTCTCACTTCCTCCCCACACTCTCTCACCTGGAGAGAGTCCCTCATAGGCTTGAAAACCTGCCTCTTCAACCATAACTACCTCCCTCACCTGGAGAGAGTGTTTCACACCATGGATTATTTTAGGGGCTAAATTTCTCTCATGGGATAATTTTCCATGGTTTTTCCAAAAACGAGATTCGTTATTTTAAAAATGATTTGCCCAAATTCTATAGGATAAAATTATTTTATCTTAAAAACCGCCAAAATTTTCTAAAAACCATATAAAATCCTTAGAAATTTGAATATTTTTACAAAATTGTCGCCAAACATTTATAGTTGGCATATGAAGGGTTGGTAATATTCGCCAATGTTTCTACATTTTAAAATAAATTTCCATCCTTAAAATCATCCTTGTTGCACACAAGCCTGACAACCTGCTCCTGCAGCTCCGTTCCAACACAAGGAGGACAACAATATGGCTTAGCAAGGAACAAATGACGGTAGCCAATCACACTGATCCAAGGGACTGCATGGCCACAACAACCCACAATTATAACACACACGGCATAGACAATTATGGTATGCTCAGGTTTCATAGAAGACAACAACCCAAACAGTTAAACATGAACTCGAATTTGCAGTGTGGCTAAACTGGGTTCACAGGACACAGAGGAGACATGGCTCAGTCCATGGGGGTTTTCGCTGGTTTTCAGGGTGAGTGACAAGAAAATTATGCAGAGGTCGATGATGGAGGCCAAACATAGAGGCCAGGTGGAATTCACGGGAATATACCAGTCGATCATAGAGGTCTCACGGTTTCAGGTTTCAGAGTTTCATGAGGTATGCAACGATCAGATGCAGAGGCAGCATGGTTTAGACATTGAACGAAAGAATGGAGGACGAACCCCCATAATGGCTCAATTCTTGGGTTAAATTTCATGTGCCTAGGCCGACACATGTTGCCTATGAAGTTGCATGCACTCCATCAAGTTATCCATTCCCTTTTCCAGGAACCTGGGATAAAAATAACATGTTTTTCACATAGCTTTGGAATAATAATAAATTATTATTCTCAAGGAATTAATCCCTCAATCTTATCCCCTCTTCCAACCTTTCATCCCCCTCTCCCTTACCCATTCTGTGGAAAATTATTCCCCCATCACTCTTTCTTCGTGGTCGGTCAACACACAACGATGTTTAATCTTTATTAATGTTCTGCATAATTACATATACAAAAACAGGCTCATGGCCTTTAAATCCTAGGCTCTCCGACCTAATAAACACATAATCCCACCAACTTATATGCACTTGGCTCGCCATCCTATAAAACATGTTTAGAATACACAAACATAATTGGGGCACATCCTTGGGGTATTACAATCCCATCCCCTTATTTTTTCACTGTCCTCAGTGCAACTTTTACACAACATCAACAAGATTTATAAAATCTTCAAAAAGATGTGGGTATTCTACCCGCATAGCATCCTCATGCTCCCATGTCACGTCCTCAGGATCGTACAACCTCCACTATACCTTTACAAGCCCTATATCTTGATTCCAGAGTTGTTTGTTTTTCCATTCCAATATGCACACATGATGCATTTGCAAGACACCTTCTTGCTCCACCTGAATCACATTCCAATCGATAACATGATTTGCATCAGGTATATATTTATTAAGTAATGAAACATGAAACACATTATGTAGAGTCATGGATGCAGGTAATGCAAGCATATATACAACTGGCTCAATACTTTCTAGGATTTCAAATGGCCCACAAAATTTGGTTGCCAACTTGGAGCAACTTCCCAGCTTCATGGAACTTCTATTATCTTTTACTTTTAGGAAAACATGGTCGCCCACTTTAAACTCTCTCTGGGTTTTGTTCTTATCAACATAACTTTTCTTCTTAATTTTTATCATTTGTTCTTCCATTTCTTTGAGAAAATCTAGACCAATTACTTCCCTATCAGCTGGATTATCCCATCTTATTGGAGTATTTCACTTTCTGCCATAAAGTTCTTCAAATGGGCTCATCTTCAACGATGCTTGATACCCATTATTGTAGGTGAATTCTACCAAGTGTAGGTAGTCTTCCCATTTCGATGGTTTGTCCATCACATACATCCTCGGTATGTCTTCTATCACTTGATTCACCTACTCTTTCTTCCCATCAGACTCGGGATGATAGGCTATGCTAAAGTTCAAATTCATTCTGAATCCCTTGAATAACCCTTTCCAGAAATTTGAGGTAAATTTCGGGTCTCTGTCAGACACAATTGTCTTTGGAATTCCCTGCAATCATGCCACTTCCTTCATAAAGATGTCCACAACATCCGTTGCCTTGTGAGTAGTGTTTAACAGAATAAAATGGGTAGCTTTCATAAGCTTGTCAACCACCACCATGATGGAATCATGTTGCTTTCCTGTTCTGGGCAATCCTGTGATGAAATCCATTGTCACCACTTCCCACTTCAACTCAGGAATGGTTAAAGGCTACAACAATCCTGTTGGGTGCCTGTGCTCATCTTTAACCTTCTGGCACTCCATACATCTAGCGATGTATTCAACAATCTCTTTATTCATACCTGGCCAAACGTAATGGCTCTTGACTGTTGCCACAATATTCGAGTATCCAGGGTACCTAACATAAGGCACATTATGCATTTCATTCAAAATCATAAGTTTTAAGTCCTGGACATTAGGTACATAAGTTTTGTTCTTGTATAGAAGTATTCCATCAACCTCTAATTTATAATTTTCCACTTTCTATGGAATCTCACCTTGCTGTAGATTTGCTACTAAATCCCTATACTGCAAATCTGCATTTGCAGCTTCCAAAATTCTACCTTTAATATTATTTCGGTACATGCTAATGGTCGTAGAATGCAATTCATGCACTCTCCTATTGAGTGCATCAACCATTTTGTTCTTTTTTCCTTTGATATGCTTGATATCAAATTCATATTCACAAAGAAACTCCAACCACCTACTCTGCCTAGCATTCAAGGTTGGTTGATCAAACAAATATTTCAGACCATTGTGGTTTGTTCTCAGTTTGAACCTCCTTCCCATGAGGTAATGACTCCATTTATTTAGAGCGTGCGCTATGGATGCGAACTCCAAATCATGAGTTGCATAGTTCCTTTCGTGCTCTTTCAACTTTCTGGATTCATAACAAATTATGAATCCATTCTGACTGAGGACTCCTCCCAGTCCTTCTTTGCATGGATATGTACACACTACAAAGTATTCATTCAGATCTCCAATCCTTGGGATTGGAACACTGGTTAACAGTTGCTTCAATTGTTGGAATCTTCCCTCACAATCTTCTGTCCACTGAAACTTCTTCTCCTTTCTTTGCAAGGAAGTGATAGGGTGAGATATCCTTGAGAACCTTGCGATAAACCTTCTGTAATAACCAGCTAGACCCATAAAGGATCTGACTTCCATCATGTTCTTTGGTGCTGACCATTCTTTGATGGCCTCAATCTTCTCAGGATCTACAATTATCCCATCCTTCGAAATAATATGCCCCAAGTAATGGATATGCTCCTGATAAAATGAGCACTTGCTCAACTTGAGATATAGTTGGTGCTCTCTTAGCACCTGCAACGCCATCCTGAGATGTTGTTCATTCTCTTCATACGACTTGGAATACACCAGAATGTCATCTAGGAAGACTATGACAAACGTGTCTACATAGTTCTTGAATACACCATTCATCAGGCACATAAAAACAATCGGTGCATTCAACAACCCAAACGGCACCACTGTGAACTCATAATAACCATACCTTATTCTAAAGGAGGTCTTGTTGATGTCTTCATCCTTTATCCTTACCTATTGATATCCTGACCTGAGGTCTATCTTCGAAAATATCTTCACATCCTTCAACTGATCGAAGAGGTCATCAATCCTTGGAAGAGGATATTTTTTCTTTACAGTTACTTTGTTCAATTGTTTGAAATCGATACACAATCTTAGCATCCCATCTTTATTCTTCACGAACAGGATCGGGGAATCCGACGGTGACACACTTGGGCATATATACCCTTTCTTCAGAAGCTCTTCAAGCTACAATTGCAGTTCTTTCAGCTTTGGTGTACTCATTTTGTAAGGAGCTTTTGATACTGGAGCTGCTCCAGGCATCAAGTTTATAGAAAAATCAATATCTCTCTTCGGGGGTAATCCAGGTACCTCCTGGAATACATCTTCAAAATATTTTAGTACCACATTATCTTCGATATTTGAGACCTTATCCTTAGATGTTTCCTCCACATGGGATGGAAATAATTGACAACCTTTCTTGTAGCACTTATTCAACTGCATTGCTGATATTTCTCTGATAGCGACAACTCTGGGAATTCCTTGGACTATTTTTCAATTTCCTTTCTCATCTAGGCAAGTGAATTCCTTGTTATGACAGTCCAAGATGACATGGTATTGGTCCAACCAGTCCATCCCAATTAGACAGTTATAAGAACCTAAAAGCAGAACATTCAATTCATCCTTTGTGCTCAGTCCATTCATGTCCACTGGACAAGACTTAAACAACTCAGTGACTTTTCTCTTGGTTCCTATAGCCAGCTACACTAACCAAGAATTTCCATGTTTGCTTCTAGACAATTGAAAACTTTCCACCACTCTAGGATCTATATAACTATGGCTAGCCCCTGAATCAATTAAAATAGTAAAGTCATAGTTGTTGATCATACCTTCCACTTCAATCATGTGTGACTGATATTTAGCGTCCTTGTTGTCCAGGGCTTCTTAGATCCTTGGCATTCTACTGCCCATGTCCTCCACTATTTCAGCCTACTAAACATTGTGGACAGTTCTCACTTTTTCATTTATGTGGGGGAAATCTATGTACCTATGGTTTCCTTTACAACCCAACATTCCATAGGTGGTTGTCTTGACATCTGCCCACCCACTTCAACCTTCCCAGGCTCTCTATAAGATGGTTGTCTTTGAGGATTGTTCCTAAAAAAGGGTGGCTTAGTTCCCTTCTTCCTCTAATCCATATTGAATTTCTTCTTCTCTTCCCAAGCCTTCCAGAAAGTAGGCTTCTCTCTTTACTACTCATATAAGCATTTCTCTCTTCTTATCATTTTTTCCATAGTTTTTGGGTCATCATACTGAATCTTGTCCCCRATGGAAGGTTGCAGTCCACTCAGATACCTTTGAATCTTGATAGTCTCATCTTTGATGAACAAAACATACTTYAGTAAGTCCAAAAAAATTTGTTCGTATTCATCAATGGTCATGTTGCCCAGGTTGAGTTCAAAGAACTCTTTCATCTTTTTGTCATAATATCATTTAGTCAAGTATTTCTTCTCGAAATATCTCTTGAGTTATTTCCAAGTGATATATTTCTCTCTAATGTGTTGCACCTGCACAAGATGATCCCACCACATGGATTCTTTTCCTTTCACTTGATACATCGAAATTCTTCCTTCTGCATGGGAGGAATAATTTTCGAGTTGGAAATATTTCTTCATGCCAAGCAACCATGTCTCAAAATCTTCCTCCTTTTTATGTTCTCCATCAAATGTAGGACACTTAATCTTGTTCATTTCACCCTTCAATTCATCCACTCTAGATCTCATGTGCTTCCTGGTAGGAGATGGGCATGAACTATTGTGTGCCCTCCTCTTGGAGCAACCTTGGGAGCGATGATGGTGTCTACCAACACTCCTTGATCTTATTCCCTCAAAATTCTATTGACTCCCTGTTTTTCTCGAGTCTCTCTCCTTGTCCAACTTCTTTTCTATTTCCTCCAGACTCTTCATCAACTTTAAGTTAAATTCTCCCTGATGTTCCTTTTCTTTCATGATATTTCTAGTATCTTCTCGATGAGTTTGGGCATATTTCTGTAATCTTTTAATGATTTTCATCATATGCCCTTCCTTATCTATATCTTTTCCATGTCCATTGGAGTTCGACCCTTCAACTCCCAAATGAACATCCATCCCTTTAGCTTCATTCTATGAACTGGAAGCACTTTGTGTCTCCTCCATTTATCTGCACTCAGTGTCAAATCTCTTCGATTTTGGCACTCGTTAAACTTCTGCAAACACAATGTGAAGACAATCAGAATTTGTTAGGCCATTATTCCTTAAATAATCCCACAACATTCTTAAACAAATCTGATTCAAGAAAACATTTAGTTTTCATTCTCTGTGATTCTCATTCAATCAAGACTCCCCGCAAATTTCTTCTTTCATATCTCTTCTCTGCTAAGTTTTCAGGAAATAACCTCTTTCTCCGAGTTCCCAACCCAAGTGACCATGGGTCATGACCAAGCTCTATATCAATAAGCGCGAACTTGGGCCTTCAGTCTTTGTCTTTGGAATATTTGCAAGCATAACACAACAATCACTCGGATTTTCGAGTTACCAAACTCACACAGCAGGGTGGATCAATGGTCCACGTCTACCCAACATCCAACGGGTGACACTCATTATGGAACATCAGGCATCTGAGTTCCGGGACTTCGGGACTTCGGAAGATTTCACATCTGCACACCCCAAACCATTAATCTCCGAACACTCCCACGTCACCTTAGGTGACATTATTACATCACATTACTTAACGCTTTCCCAATTGCGGGGGAATGCAACGGTGGTTTGGAGTAACCTTCCTTTCATCCCGCAATTCTTTTGACGCTGACATGTAAACCCTTGGTTAAACCGTGGTTTGGATTGTGAGACGGCGTTGGATAATTATCTTTTGTGCAACTTGGGTCCCCGCAATGTCTTCTGCTCGTTGATCTTGATGTATCATGATCAATGCCACTGTGGGTCCTACGACCTTTAAATACATTACGTAACCTCGGGCCCCACTAACCTTTCTCACATAGGATGCCACATGGTAGAATACTAGTGACTGATACATATCCCATTCATATGGGTGACACTCGTCACATTTCAAATGCCATTTCAATCTTCCACGGTTTGGAATCCATGTACACTTGGCACACAACCCATGTTTCCATGTCGCCTCCAGGTGATGCCATCATGACTCACCACTTCGGCTCTTCAGGCTTCGAGAGTTTCAACTCGTCTACTCTCACTTTTTCCCTGAGCGCTTTCTCCCAGAGTTCACAGTCTACCGACTCGTATCCTTTGCAATCAGACGGTTGCGATCTACTTCGGGACTTCAGGAGTTTGTCACACTCCACACTTGAAATCCTCCAAAGTGACTTTCCTTTGCTTCCTTAGAAACATTATTTTATGCCTCAGTGCATTCTACTTCTCCCGATTGTCGAACTTCGAAAGGATTCCAGGATAACCCTCTTGCACCTTTTTCGTATTTGACGGTTTTAAAGGACTTTCCTTTTTCCCATACAGATCCTACGGCTCCAACACCCCAAGTGTTGAGTGCTCTCTCTCTGTGGTCAAATACCAAGCTGAATGCGGTTTTATTCTACCGGTACTCCTCCTGAGCTTCTTAAAATGACCAAGTAACCCCTTGGCACTCGGAAACATTCTAAGGTTCAAAATTGGTTCCATCCGAACA
>SNQJ01S0036736.1:79860-99477 GCA_010110895.2 Picea sitchensis
AATGACATCCATTTTTAATGTTTGAATTGACTTATTGATGGAGTGATTTTCCCTCTTCTTAAAATACTTCTTTGGAAAATATTTTTCTTGACATTTCACATGAATTTCCATAGAATATACTAACTAGATCCAAAAACCAATGAGATGAAATATGGTACTACACATATAAAATATTATAAAGGAAAAAACAAGCTACATGAAATTTCGACATTTGAACAAAAATTTACAAGTTAAATGAGTACATCAATAAAAAATTATACTAACCTTGCAAGTTCAAAATCTGAGATTTGTATATTGAGAATTGGATTTGTTCAACCGGTGGGTGACAGAAAAAATAAACAGCTCAAACAAAAGCCATGAACAGTTTTGCAACTATAGAAATTGTGTCACAAATTCTCTTAAATTCAGGTATATATAGATCAACTAGTCAACTAGCCGTTAGCATATGCTTTTTGAGATAGGAAAAATTTTCGTGGAAATAACAACGAACTTTTGTGGAAATAGCGACGAAGTTTCATGGAAATAGTGATGAAAATTCTGCCCAAGTTAAAAAACCTATTTGTGGCAATATCGATGAATGTTCATGGCAATATCGACGAAATCCCGCCCTATTTAAAAAAAAACATGAAAATAATGGAAACGTGGAAATATTTCGTGGAGTAATCCACCCATATGTAGTAGTGACAGTCCTGACAACCTGCCTCTTCAACCACAACCACCTCCCTCACCTAGAGAGAGTGTTGCACACAGACCTGACAGCCTACTTCTTCAGCTTCGTTCTAGCACAAGGAGGACAATAGTATGGCTTAGCAAGGAACATATGACGGTAGCCAATCACACTTAGCCAAGAGATTGCATGGCCACAACAACCCACAATTATAACACACACACCATAGAAATTTATGGTATGCTCAGGTTTCATAGAAGACAACAACCCAAACAGTTAAGCACGAACTCAGATTTGCAATGTGGATAAACTAGGTTCACAGGACACATGGGAGACATGGCTCAGTCCACGGGGTTTGCCGCTAGTTTTCAGGGTGCGTGACAAGAAAATTATGCAGAGGTCGATGATGGAGGTGAAATGTAGAGACCGAACAAATTTCACAGGAATATAGTATTCGATCACACAGGTCTCACGGTTTCAGGTTTTAGAGTTGCGTGAGGTATGTAGTGATTAGACGAAGAGACAACATAGTTTAAACAATGGACGCAATAATGGAGGATGAACCCCCATCATGACTCATTTCTTGGGTTAAATTTCATGTTCCTAGGCCGACACATGTCGCCCATGAAGCTACATGCACTCCATCAAATTATGCGTTCCCTTTTCCAGGAACTTAGGATAAAAATAAGTTGTTTTTCACATAGGTTTGGACTAACAATAAATTATTATTCTCAAGGAATTAATCCCTCAAGATTATCCCCTCTTCCAAAATTTCAACCCCCTCTCCCTTACCCATTCTGTGGAAACTTAGTCCCCCATCACGCTTTCTTCCTGGTCAGTCGATAGGCAACGATGTTTAATCTTTATTAATGTTCTGCGTAATTACATATACAAAAATAGGCTCATGGCCTTTAACTCATAGGCTCTCCAGACGAATAAACACATAAGCCCACCAGCTTATATCCACTTGGATCACCAACCTATAAAACATGTTTACAATACATAGACATAACTAGGGCATGTCCTTGGGGTATTACACAACACTTGACATTGACATCGGACGATCTGACGGCTCAGGTCTCCTTCGGTTGATCAGACGAATGAGATTCACTTCAGATTTTCGGCTCTTCGAGCTTCAGAAATCTCAGATCTCAAACCTTGGTGAGTTCTTTCTCCTGCATGTGCGAAGCGCTAATGCTTGTGCACCTTGTTCTGATCAGACAACTATTGATCCTTCGTACTCAGATCCAATGGATGGGATCTTTTCTTCTCCCCTGTGCTTCCTTCGTTCACTTGACATAGATTTAACTACCCAAGCTTCCTTTCAGAATCGATTAGATGGTTGTTGTCGCTCCTCCTCCTGATATTTTGGCTTCTTCCACCTTGGAAGAGTTCTATAAGTGTTCAAAGGTTTCGACCTTTGATCTTTCTCCTGTGGACCCGACTATTTGAATCTCGCTTACACTTTTGAAACCGTTATCTCTTATGAGTTTTAATACTTAGAATAAGTCCATCTCATATGTACTCCTTACGTTATCTCTTCTTACCTTGATCTCCTCCCAGATTTTGATCTCCCACACACATTGATTTTTTGGGATTTCTTCAAACTCAGATCCAAAGGATTTCTTGAAAATAAATTATTCTCGTCCTCCTGGTTCTCTCCTTTCTCGATGCACACCTTCTAGAGCTTCTTATTATTGAGTGTTCAACAACTCTATGAGTATTTTCCTCTGATACTCTTCCCCCTCAACTCGACAAAGATTTCTTCCTATGCACACTTGCACCCGCTCGATGCCTACTTGACAGAGCTCTACAGAGTTCTCAATAACTTTATTTCTTTCTGAACTCAACATCGATTTCTTCCTCTGCACTCCTTGTACTTTTGTTGATGAAAGTTCAACGCTATATCTCTTGAGCTTTCCTAAGGTTAACTCACCTCTGTCAATGCACTCCTTGTGGATAATGTGCATTCCTTGCACTCATAACTCAAAGAAGAGAAATAATTGAAACTCATACAATACTTCACCAGTTCATATGTTCATAACATGAATGACATATAAAAGCATAACAATGAACACAAATACATAAATACACCATGTGTAGGAAAAACTTATTTTCTATTATCTATGTGTGTCTATAAAGATGTTTACAAAAACTGGACTTCAACAGAGTCCTAGTTCTCTGAAGTTCTCCTATCCTAACTCTATCTCGAGTTCTACTTTCGAGACCTCTCTGAATACTCCTAAGTCTCCTAATGAAATCTGATACAAGATCTCTTTACAAAATACGAGCTCTGCAATATTTTCCTCTCTCACCTAACCTCATCTATTACATTGAAGTTTCATAAATGGTCATCTAGTCTGAATTGAACCTAGATCCATCAACCTGTCAGACACTAAAGGTGACCTTATCTTCTTCTTGTACAAAGACATGCCTTGGTATTCACTTGAACTTATAGCATGAATCCATATAGGATTATATTTCAAATTTAAAAATGGGAGGTTCGATGCCTTTTCCTTTGTGAAATGTGTGCTAATGTGCTGGAATGTTCGCGCATTGCTGAGGTGGAGCGATGCTCCTGCATCATACTCCACTGCTAGGAAAATCATGAGCTCCTACTCCTGAGCTCCTCTTCTCCAGTGTTGAAATCCTCTTGGATCCCAAACTCTCCCTTGGAGTTGTCCTCTTGCTCCTCTACAACTATGTTGTTGTTGTTGTCGCTGCTTCTTTTGTTTCTTCCCTACTACTGTTGCAGGTTCTCTTATGTTCATCTCCCCTTTGCTGACTACTTCCGCTGACCTCAACATCAACTTCCTGATCTCCTCTTTCACCCTGTCCAGCTACTCCAATGGTTGGTTCTCCTTATGCAGTCTTATCCACTCCACTTCCTTATTACTGGGTAGATCCCCCATGTCATTTTATTCTCTTATGGAATTAGCTTAACACTATGTTGTCTCATCATTGAGCTGCTACTCAGCTTCGTCCTCTGACATATTAGCTTATGTCAACTCCTTGTGTGCTAGCATATCTCCAACTCCCTCCAGTTGTTCCTCTCGCTAGTATTCTCCTCCATCTGCTTCCATCTTGACATGTCGGATGTGAAATCTTTGCACCATTACCCTTCTCTCTAGGGCTTCCAATTACTTATGCAGCTAAGAAAAATCCATGCTGTCTATTTCCTCTTCTGCTATAGGCTCCAATAATGCAGTTATCTCCCTTTCAGCTTCTTCGCTGAAAATTTTGAGCAGTTATGTTGAATGCTCTTCTCCTGAAATTTGCATGACTGTCTTTTGGTAGCCATATGTTGGTTCTGGATTGTCCAACCAATCTTCCAACATCCTCAATTCTATATCACATTGAGTGAGCATCTCACTTGTGTGTTGCTCTTTTTCTTCTCTTTGGGCAGATTCTGATACCTACTCCTTCATCATGAGAGTCATTGTTGGTTGTCCTTCCTCTGATACTGCACTTTCATCATGTTCACTGGCCTTCACTTGGTTGTTTGGTAGGAATTCTTTGATCCCTCCAATAATCAGAATGCTCCTTTGATCCTCTTCCTAGATGGTGAGAGTATTTAAATTCTCATCATCTTCATTCACATGGTCTACAAATCCACATGAATCTTCACTTATCAGCACTCCTTGATGACCTGAACCTACTTCTGAGCTCCTGAGACTTTCAGACGGTCTCATTTCTTTCCCCCTGCCCACCTAGCAATCTAGGAATTCTCTTCTTCTCACCTGGAAGTCTAAGAGATCAACCAATCCTACCTCATTGCCCACCTAGAAATATGAACTTTCAGCACTGCCCACCTGGTAGTATATGAGACCTTCCACTGATCTCTTTCTATTTCCCACATTTCAAATTTAAAGTCCATTTCTTCCCACCTGGTGGTTTATGAGATATTTATCTGATCTCAACTCTTCCTCATCACTGAGGTGCCTCCTTATCTTTGGTTCACATATGTGAATCAGTTCTTCCTCTATGTCACTGAGGTTTTCTAATTCCCCTAGCCACCTTCTCAACTCTTTTTGTTTCTTTCTGGCCAACAAATTTTGAACATGCCATTTTGCCTTCCTGTTGAGAGGACATTCGTACCTCCAATGTACCTTTGACTCTTGTTGCATTTTCAATGATAGTTGTTCCATGTTTTATCTTATCTCATTGAGCTCTAGATCCATCTCTGGATTTCATTTCTTCTTGCGGCCTTCTCTTCAACCATGCTCATGGCCTTCAGTATCCATTTCAACCTTCTACCTGCCCTCTTGGCAAGCCTATGGATCACTCTACATCCGAGAGCATATCTATCTTCTCTTACAAGTCACCTGGTTGTTTAAATTTTTGTTGTTGCACGTGCAACAACCTTCTCACATAGCATCAATACCCTGCTTTCCTTCACCTGTTGTCTACAAGAAAACTTTAACCTCAGATACCACTTGATAATATCGGATTATCTCCCTCTTTTCTTTTGTCTGCAAACAAAATTCATCCTTCTCCTCTTTCTCTTTCTCCTAAAATCTACAGACGAAAAATAGTCTTTGTCATCTATCTCCCTTGTTTGCTATCTGCAAACAAAATTAGGCTCTGATACCACCTGATGCAGCCCCCTACCCTCCTAGGGTTCTACGACCTCCCGGTCTAGGATATTTATTTATTCCAAGTCGAATTGACTCTTCAGGCTCCTAATTGAACCCAACTCATGTATACACATGTCCCCTTTTCTATACATGTGCAGTTCTTGTGATACCTGCGACCTCCTTCTACGCGCTCTTCAGTTTGTGGGCACTAGATCCTCTTCACTAGACCCTTCCTACATATGCCCCTGGTTTGTGATCTTGTGGAAATATGCAATTGTGGGCATGGGAAAGAGTGGTTTTATACCAACCCACTTTTCTCTCCGCAATCCATCTCTAGCTGCCACATATTCCTTCGTTAAACCTGTGGTTAAAATTGCGGCCCTCTCAAGGAAAATTAATATCTGAGCAAGTTCTGGCCCCGCAATCCTTCTCGTCTGACGATCTTCAATATTTTGGTTATGCCTCTCGATCAATGACTGCTATCTACTCTTCCTTTCCTCCTTCTACACACAATCCCAGATCTCCATGATCTTTCATCATGTATCGCTTGTTCAAATCAATGACCACAGTTGATTCCAGATTTCCAGCCTTTGGGAGTTTTGACTCTCAAATTTTCGCATCCTCCGCATCGAAATCTTCTAGAGTGGAAGATCTACTGCCACCTGTCTCCCTGAATTTACGGCCAGGATCCCTTCCGTGAATTTGACCTTTGTGAATCTCAAATCTCAAACTCCTACTTTTCCCTGTGTGATAATCTCCCGGAGTAGAAGATCTATTGACACTTGTTCCCCTTAATCTACGGCTAGGATTTCCTCCATCAATCCGGCCTTCGGGAATATCAATTCTCAAACCCTTGCCACTACTGACTGGTTATCTTCCGGAGTGGAATATATGCTGACACATATCCTCGCCAATGAATGTATGTGCTCCCACTTCAGGACTTTCACCTCCTCAACCAGATTGACAGTCCTTCTACTCCCTTCTCGATTGACGATCAAGATCTCTTCTCCGGATCTTCAGACCTTTCCTCCTCCACTTTCCTTCGGAGTTCTAGATTTGGCATCACGTGTCCACCTTCGTATCAACGACTCTCATAACTTTGGATTTTCAGACTTCGGAAATATCAAATCTCGACTCTCACCTTCCCCAATGTCTTTTATCCGAAGTTGATGATCCACTGACGCATGTCCCCTTGATCTGACGATCGAGGATTACTTTGGGTCTTTACCCAAAGTGCATGGATCATGTCATGTCTCCCTTAGATCTGACGACTATGAATCGCTTTGGGAGTCCACAGATTCATGCCACGTCCCTTCTTAACTCCAACAGATCAGATTCTCTTTGGGTGATCCGATGCCTGAGATTTACCTCAGATTTCCAACTCTTCGGGGTTAGAAAATCTGAAGTCTCAAACTTGTCTCCTCCTGAACTCAAGATATCTGAAGGCTATGATTCACCTTGGCGATCCAACACTTGACATTGACTTCGGATGATCTCACGACTCAGATGTCCTTCAGCTAATCGAACGAATGAGCTTCACTTTGGATTTTTGGCTCTTTGCGCTTCGAAAATCTCAGATCTCAAACCTTGGTGAGTTATTTCTCCTATGTGTACGAAGCTCTAATGCTCGTGCACCTTGTTCTGATCAAACGACTACTGATCCTTCATACTCAGAGCCAATGGATGGGATCTGTTCTTCTCCCCTGTGCTTCCTTTGTTCACTTGACGTAGATATAATGGTCCAAGATCCCTTTCACAACTGATCAGACGGTTGTTGTCACTCCTCCTCCTGATCTTTTAACTTCTTCCTCCTTGGAAGAGTTGTTTAAGTGTTCAAAGGTTTTGACCTTTGATATTTCTCTTGTGGACCCAACTATTTGAATCTCACTTACGCTTTTGAAAGCGTTATCTCTTCTAAGATTTAGGACTTGGAATAAGTCTATCTCATACACACTCCTTGCGTTATCTCTTCTGAGCTTGATCTCCTCGCAGATTTAAATCTCCCAGACACTCCTTGCATTTTTGGTATTTTGTCAAACTCAGATCGGAAGGATTTCTTGAAAAGAAATTCTTCTCTCCCTCTTCGCGTTCTCCTTTATCGATGCACAGCTTGCAGCGATTCTTCTTACAAAGTGTTCAACAAATCTATGAGTGTCTTCCTCTGATACTCTTCCCCCTGAACTTGAAAAATAGTTCTTCCTGTGCACATTTGCACCCACTCGATGTCCACCTGACAGAGCTCTATAGAGTTCTCAATAACTCTATTTCTTTCCAAACTCAACACATAGTTATTCATGTGCACTCCTTGCACTTCTACTGATGAAAGTTCAACGCTACCTCTCTTGATATTTCTTGAGGTTAACTCACCTCTGTCAACGCACTCTTTGTGGACAATGTGCACTCCTTGCACTCAGAACTCAAAGATGAGAAACAATTGAAAATCATATAAGACTTCACCAGTTCATACATTCATAACATGAATGACATATAAAAGCATAACAATGAACAAAAATACATAAACACAACATGTACAGGAAAAACTACTTTTCTATTACCTCTGTGTGTCTATACTGATGTTAACAAAAGTCCCAGTTCTCTCAAGTTCTCCTATCCTAACTCTATATTGAGTTGTACTTTCGAGACCTCTCTGAATCCTCTTAAGTCTCCTAATGAAATCCGATACAAGATCGATTTACAAAAGAGGGGCTCTATGATCTTGTCCTCTCTCACCTAACCTCATCGATTACATTGAAGTTTCATAAATGGCCATCTAGTCTGAATTGAACCTAGAGCCATCGCCCTGCCAGCCATTAAAGGTGACATTATATTCTGCCTATACAAAGACATGGCTTGGTCTTCACTCAACCTTCCAGCATTAATCTATATAGGATTATATTTCAAATTTAAAAATGGGAGGTTTGGTGCCTCTCCCTCTCCGAAATTCGTGCTAATGCGCTAGAATGTTGGGGCATTGATGAGGTGGAGCGATGCTCCTGCATCACCCACTCTAGATGTTGCTTCATCCTCTATCTAGCAATGAAGTTGTGCCAGGTAGGGCCTCGACATAGCTGACCTCTTTCCCTCAGCATGGACGAGCAAGGGAGGGTACCAATGAATAATGTGAGAGTGATGGAATGTCTTTGGGAGATGCGCCAATGCATAGAGATTATGGGCTAATGGAATGCCAAGGTGAAATGGATCCATTCTCTGCTTTGATGGATAATAACGCAGAGGTCGACATGAACGTTGCCTCATATGTCCCCCATCCACTATATTTCATGACCGTCATTTTTCTCACATGAGGGAGAAGTCCTTCCCTAATTGATGTGAAGTTATGGTATTCTCCCATTTAATGGTGAGGAGAGGGGAGCCAACCTGCCATATTAATGGATGAGGTATGGGCTATGCTACATGGCCTCCCTGTTCTTTGTGTCATCCTATCCAAGGTTGGATAATCACTCCTGGCTAGGTCCAAGCACTGGTATTAGAGCTCGGAGTGGGGAGAGGTTTGCACATTCCAGTGAATCAACTTCATTGTGGAAGCCACCCCTTTATTTTCCATACAATCAACTACTTTGTTTGTTTCCCTTTTCACGTGTGAGGGGATGATGGTGATGTTGGGCTGTAAGATGGATCCAAACTCTTCCAGAAGTCCTGAAAGTCTCCAACTAGAGTAGACTTCTAGGGGGTGAGCCCTGTGAAGAATCTTGGTTAGGAGCTTAATGATGATCTAGGAATCCCCCTCCATTATGATGTTGTTTAGTTGGTGGTCTCTTACTATCTTAATTCCTTTGAGGAGGCTCAAGAGTTCAACAACATTGGTTTTATTGAAACTGAGAAATCCTTATACATAGTGGATAATTTCTCCATCTGAGTTTCTGAGGACCGCCCCAAATCCTGTTGGGCCCGGATTACCTTTTGACGCTCCATCAAAGTTTAGTTTGGTGAAACCTATTGGTGGGGGAGACAAGGTACTTGGGTTTCTAGTTGACCCGTCGGGCACAAGGCTCTGTATTGTGTCAATAAGATTGAGTTGCTAGGTTTGAAGGATATGCCTTTCTCCTATGTTGTACTTTAGGTCTTCTTGGGACCATTTCCTACTCTTAATTGTTTCCTGAACCAAGTTCATGATTCTTTCCCACACTAAGGTGGGGGGGGGAAGCATTCAATCAAAATATCCTTTTATTTATTTCCTTCCAGATTTTCCACAAGATGAAGCCCGATAGGAGGTGCCATATGCGATCCAGGATTAGGTTTTGATAGGAGATCGAGTCCTAATTTTCCATAGTGTTGATGATGTTGGTTTTGTTTATTTTGGAGCGATGCATTATTTGAGTCCCCAAATTCCAATTTTTCTCACTCTAGTAGCATTGGTTGAAAATATGCTCCATCGTTTCTTCCTGTTGCTGAGAGAGGGAGTAGATGGAGGGGCATATGAAACCTCGTTTTATGAGATTGTCGCAAGTGAGGATATGGTTTTGGACTGTGAGACATAGGAATATGGACACCTTAGGCCAAAGTTTTGAGTTCCAAAACTTACCCCAGATGCTCTCCTTGTCCTGTTCCTGATAGTTCCCCTATAACTAGTAGGCTTGGTTGACAGAAAAGTTGCTAGCTATGGAGTGCCCCCATATGAGAATGTCCATACCTTCTCTGATGGAGATTTTTTGTTGATTTGCACATGCTTGTCAGGCCTTGTAGGTCTGTTTCCATTGGGAGGTGAAGTTCATGTGGTTCAATATTCCAAGTGCTCCATGGTCTGTACCTGTCAATCGCTCTCCAAAGATCCTTTACCTACCTAAAGTTCTCAGGTTGCAGTATTTGACATAGGGGGGTAAGCAATTCAAGAGTGGTTAAAGATGGTTGGTTTTGCCAAGAATCTTGCCAGAACAGTGTGTGTTCCCCATATCTAATCTCCCAGAAAGCATTCTTCTGAATTAATTGTCTATTGTTCCAAGCCGTGTTCCATATATTGGATCCATGGATCTGATCATTGAATCTAATTAGTTTCTCTTCTCTTATGGAGGGAGCATATTTATTTTTCCATATTTTTTCCCAGTGTTATGTGGGGTGATTGCGCCATCACCACCATAGATTTTCCCCCATGACTTGATTTAGTTTCCCTAGGTCCCTGAGCCCTAGTCCCCCTAAATATTTAGGTTTTCATATCTTATCCCAACCTACCAGAGCCCACTTCTTATTTGGGTGATGCCCATTACATAAGAAGCCGTGATGAATTTTCAAAATGGTTCGGATGACAGACTGTGGGGCTACTAAGGCAGCGAAGAGGTAGGTTGGCAAGGCTTGAAGAATAGAATTTAGGAGCACCAGCCTAGCTGCATGATTAAGAGGTTTGAAGGTCCAGTTGTTGAGTCTATTAGAGATGGAGAGAAGCAACTTGTCCCATGAGATGTTATGTGTGTCCACTCCTGTGAGAGGAATGCCTAGATATTTGGATGGAAGGGAGATCTTGGGGATACCTAGGAGGTGTGAGATATGATTTTAGATAGCCATCGGGGTATTGAAGAAGTAGAGATTATATTTTTCAAGATTAAGGGCCATTCCTGAAGCATCAACAAAATCAATGAGGATAGAATTGAGTTTAATGGATTCTTGGGAAGTCAGAGTGTTTAGTAGGAGGGTGTCATCGACAAACTGGCTGTGAGAGGTAGATAGTTGAACATTTTGCAGAGGAAGGCCTTTAAGGGAGCCTTCCAAGATAGAATCTTTAAGGTAGTGGCCCAATCCTTTTGTCATTATGACAAAGAGGAAGGGGGAGAGGGGGTCCCCTTGACAGATTCCTCTAGTGGGAGAGAAGGGATGGGAGGGCACACCATTGACCAGGATAGAGAAGAAGGTTGAATAAGTGAGCCTCATGATCCAGTCTACCTAGTGATTCTCGAAGCCAAAATCTTCGAGGAGGGACTGCATGTACTACCAACTGATTATGTCAAAATATTTAGAGAGGTCGAGTTTGATGAGCATACCTAGGGTCCTTGTTTTTTTCAGTGAGTGAATGACCTCGTGAGCTAGGATAACGTTGTCCATGATTTTCCTGCCTTCCACATAGCCTGTCTTCTCTTTGGAGACAATAAAAGGAAGAATCGGTTTGAGACGCATGGTTATAACCTTTGTGATGATTTTGTAGATGGTATTACAGAGAGCAATCGGTATATACTGTTTGGGTTCCATGACCCGCTCTTCCTTTGGGATGAGTGTGAGGAAGGTAGAATTAGAGGATGAGAGGACCTGTCCTAAGGTTCTTGATTCCTCCACCACCTGCCAGACTTATTTTCTGATCATTTCCCAAAAGTAGTGGAAAAAGTTTGTTGTGAAGCCATCTGGACAGGGAGATTTTCCTAGGGGCATTTCCTTGAAATCTTGATCAACTTCCTCTTGAATCATAGGCCTTATTAAGGCTTCATTCTATTCCTGAGTGATTAGGGAGGGTATGTTCCTAGTGATTTTGTTGATCAGTGGCATTATGTCATCATTAGTTTCTGTTAGGAGGTATTTGTAGTAATTGGTTAGTTCATTTGTAATTCGGTTATGCTCCCTGATGGGATTACCCTGAGCATCCTCCAGCTGGTTTATTCTATTGATGTATCTATGATGCAACATTGATCGGTGAAAGAATTTGGTGTTCTTTTCTCCCTCTTTGAGCCATTGTACCCTGGATTTTTGTCACCAGAGTATTTCCTCTTGCTTCTTACTTTCTTCCAATTCCACCTTAAGCTCCTCGTCTTCCTTCATTAAGTCTGTCATTTTGATCCATGATATGAAGTTCTTTTGCAAGGTTTCTAATCGATTCTCTATTTCTTTCATTCTTTGAAGGATGTTCCCAAAGACAATTTTATTCCATCATTTTAGATGTGCCTTGAAATTTTTGAGCTACTGCTGGAATTTGTACATGCAGGTACCATGTTCTATTTCTTCTTTCTTCCACCGGGAATTTGAGTGATGATGAAAGTCAGGGTGGGATAGCCATGGCGTCCCTCCTGCATCTAGATAGAGCGAGACGGGCCAATGGTCTGAGCCTATTTTCAGTAGAATATTGGCCTCAATGGCAGGTCGATCTTCCATCAACAAATCTTCTTAAATGAGGAAGTGTTAGCGATCTAGACGACAAGATACCTGCTAATGTTTAGATTTGTGGTTGGACGAGGTAAAAATACCATTCCTAGTCTCTATATCCACTAGATTTAGTTGATCTATGAGGGCTCGAAACTTACTGTTGTCTTGATCAAGCCATGTGGTGCCCCTTGTCTTTTCCTCGAGCGTTAGGATCATGTTGAAGTCACCTCCTACAAAGTAGTTGGGAGAGATCAATAGTGATTTAATAGTAATTATTCGTTTCAAGAAGATCTCTTTGTCTTGGGTGCTTTGAGGTCCATAAGCATTTGTGATCTTTCCTTATTTGGTAGATCCTATGGCTTTGAAATGAGACATGATTGTGCCCATAGTGGATAAGGGCTTGTCTATGATGACTACAACACATTGTTTCTCCTGCAAAAGCATAATATCCGGATTCTCAGCATGTATGCAATCTCGAAGAGTCCTATGCTTGGATCTTCCATGGAGCCCTCTAATATTCCAAGTTATAATCTTCATCATGATGAGTTGGGAGGTGGATAGAGGTATCCCTCCGAGAGCCTTTGGACCTGGACCGAGTTGAGCATAAAGTTCCCTACTTCCTTGATAAGTTGTTGGGTTGATTTGCATCCTCGTATTTTATTTTCCCGGGGGGTGCATTTTCGTTCAGTGCCTAGATCTAAGGATATACCTAGTTGCGAGGTGGAGCTTGCAGTGGAGTCTATGAACATCTTGTGAACCTTTCTCAGTTGTTCTACTGGAATTATGTGCAGATCCTTTCAGTTGAGTGCTTCCTCCAATTTTTCAAGATCTATGTCTGCTAGATCTTGCTCATCTAACTGCATGAGAGTATCCCCACTTTCATCCGACTTATCCCCTGGGTGATCTTCTTTCCCTTTTTCAAATTAGTTTGAGGATTCACCTTTTTCATTCTCTTGGATGTCAATTTTGTGCGGACCTCCAACCTCTTCTTCTCCCGGTAGCTAGTTAAGAATGTCGTAAGAGTTCTTGGTGGTTATTTTTGGAGTGTTGTCTTGATTCTGCTTTTAGGGTGGGTGTTGTTTCCGACCTGTCACACCGTAGTGAAGCCATATTTTTTCTTTCGCTCTCCAGCTTTGGGGATCTAGGCATTCAAGGGACAGTCTCGAATGAGGTGGCCATGCTCATGACACTTCCTACAACGGAATGTGATATACTCATAATCTATTGTTTGGTTCTAGTCTTCATCTTGATACTCGAGGGTTATTGAGCCTGGTAGAGATTTTGAGATATCCATGTAGACACAGATTTAGGCATAAGAGGTGTATTTTATTTGATTTGTGGCTTCTGAGGATTTAACATATCATCCCACAGTGTTTCCTATACCCATTAGGATTTCCTCCAACGAGAATTCATGCGGAAAGGAATAAAGCATGATCCATAGTGGAGCCATTGTAAAATCTTTATTTTCTGGGTTGAAGCGGTCTGCCGAGAATCGAAGGTATAGCCTTGTTGAGTTGTAGAAGTATGGTCCATTGTCAAATATTTTTTCCTTGTCTTCCAAGTTGTAAAGGATGATCATGAAGAATGGTATCAAAGACAAGGACAAAATCTTTGACAATGGACCATACTTCCACCATTCTTTGATCCATCTCAAAAGATCTCATTCCGATGATCAAAGACCTAGGAATTTACCTATGAGGGCATGCTCCCACATGAAGTGAGTGTATTCCCCAACCCTAGTTGAGATTATCATATATCTTGGGGTTTTTCAGATTGGGGAATGCATTTTCCTGGTTACCATCCTCGAGATTCCTTTGGATGAGATGTGCTTGGATCCACATCCATTGCTTTGTTAAATCCTCTTTGGCTAGGAGCTTCTCTCTCAGGTGCGACAGAAGCTCAAAGGAAGGCCTCTTGGCACACGTTCCAACTCTATCATTTGGTGCTATGTTTCTATACGAGGGGGGTTACCCCCCTCTAGAATCATTCTGATCCGTCAGCTACGAGGTATCTGGTTGAGCTGGCACGAATCGTGCAGTTGTTTCGTCAGCAGGCGGTGCAGATCATACAAAGTTTGGCTGAGGAATCGCTAGGGTTTCGCTCGACTAACCCTATTCAGTTATCGCATTTGATGGAATAAAATTTGTAATTACACCGAAAGGCATACACCTATTGACAATGGCAGATTTAATAGGCGTTTAGTGCTTAATAAGTTTTCTATGGACAGGATTAAATATGCTTGGAATATTCTTAGTAGTCACACAAAATAAATGGCTGTGATTTCAATCATTAACTTCCTAGCTATTATAAAGACATTCATTTATGTGTTTACCTTTTTACATTTACCTAATCATATTTAAAAATTACTTTGATAGATAACTGATTTCCACACATAAGTGATTAACAGAAATTAAAATATTAACACCAGATAAACAACCGTTTATTTGTTAATCAATAATAAAATCTAATAAATTCTTTACCAACCGATACCTTTCGGCGTTCTCCAGTTGTTGTATTAGCGGTTGTGCTAGTATTATATATGTTCGGCAATCACATTTATACTATGAGATTCCAAGACACTATAAATTTATAATGAGATCCCATCACATACAGTATTAAGTCTGCCCTGTGTACAGGAGATTTGTTCATTCTTCATACCGTATTACTATGAAGTATTTAACAATGTCACTCACAATCACTTAATATCAATGTTTCTTCCCACATATTGCCATGAAGCATTTAATGGCACCATTAGCAATATTTTATTATCATATTTTTCCTTTCTAATGGGGAATTAATAAGACCGTAGATAATATCTATTATTTGTTTTTTAAAGGTTGCTAAAGAATTTTTCAGTGTATTTCGATTTTCTCTTAGCTTCGATATTTGTTCATATAGTTCAATATTTATTAGGTGTGTCAGCTGATATTTCATCTTCATTTTTATGAGGAAATCTATTTACCAGGTTGAAGAACTTTTAATATGTAACAATGCCTCCATTACCGGATTGTACTGACATGCTTATGCATGCTATTAGCATTAGAAGTCACTCCTGGATTGCGACAGGAGCAGAGCCCAACGCCCATTAGTTTATGTCATGAATAAATGTAATGGTTGATCGAATGGGTAGAGACCCAGGAAGGTATCACTCTAACTCAGGGACCAGGCTTGGTATGTAAAGAACAAAGGAGGTCTTGATCTAACTTCCGTCAGTGAGTTGATTGTAAAATGAGCAGGGGGAAGACTTGGTGAGATGAGTGAGCAAGACTGCCTCGGGCATCAGGCCTTTCAACATCTTGAGTAAGAAAAGCTCAGAATACAAGATCCTCTTGGTTCTGAGTTTCGGGGAACTGAAGGGTGACTTGACTGGTTCCTCCAATTCCAAATCATTCAGCGTTGAGAAAATACAAGAACTGATTAGAAACATCGCAACTATCACAGTGATCCAACCTACATCATCCTATAACAGCGCAACTCGATTGAATCCTCCAATTCTGAGTTTTTCTAACATAGTGTAAACAAAGAAACAAAAAGAAGATGACATTGATTAGGAAAGAATTCTCAAGTGCCAATACATAACCAGAGCAACTAGTGCTTCATTAAAACTTTACAATCGGGAGCCTAGCTCAACCATCGATGAATTACAAAATGGCGAAAATGCCTACATATACTCAAAACAAACAACAACAACGAAAACAAGGCACTGCATTAAAAAAATTGCGTCTACATGTCTTCTAGCAGTCCGTGCATGCAAACTCTGGATGATAGTGCACTTATGACAGATGCAATCAGAATCCCGACTATCCTGCATATGAATCGACATGATTTTAATACTTTTCTGGATTTCCCATTTATGGTGGAGATGATGTCTAACCACCTCCAACAACTTCAATAACTGCTTTCTTGGGATCGGGAGCAATCATGGTCAATTCTTCCCTCTGGGACATGGAGGTCTCTTCATGGTGCCACCTAGATCAGCTAAACGGTCTAATGGATAGGGTGTGGAGGATCTGGCATGCTTGGTGTGGAAAGGGGAAAGGGAGTGATCACAGAAACAATAGGGGTAATATGCATGGCAAAAAGAAGGGGCGAAGGTGACGGGATATAATGGTAATGGGGAACACATTATTTACGGGAGGCTGACGTGGAAGGGAGAGGGACAGATGTCGGTGGATGAGGAGGGGCCAAAGGAAACGGGTCGTGTCATGTGGTTAAGTGGAGAACATATGGTAGGGGAGAAAGTGGTACATAAGGCGACATGATAGGAAGGGGGCCCCACGTCAATACCACACCATTCCGGACCCCCCCCTTTATTAAAGACAGAATGGCAGAGGGGGTCTGGAATCGCTTGAGCGTCGCCGATCTAGGGGCCTCAATCTCAACCGTTTGAGATATGCGCACCCAATTTTGGACCCCCCCCATTAAAGGAAGAATGGCGAGGGGGCTCCGGAATGAAACCTCAGCGGCAGATCTAGGCAGGCAGATCTTGGCCGTTCAAAACTGCCTGCTCATTAAAATGACGCACCCACCCTCTAAACTTTGGAAAAATGGGTTTTCTCTATCTCTTTCTTTTCCCAAGGGGACACTTCTTTCAGGAGAGCACCCCCTACATGATTATGTGCTAACATTAGGCTCAATGGGGGACGGTACGCCCCCTGCGGGCTACCAAGAACTCTTTTGTAGCTTCAGTGCCTTGCTTTTGGGCTATGGAGTCATTATTTAAAACTTATAGATAAAAGAAAAACAATATATACAACCACAGATGAGCCATGTGCGTCTCAAGAAAAACATATTTTCAGGAAATGCCCATTTACAGGGCCATTGAAAACTTCTTGATCCTTCAAATATTGCAACCTGTAGGTATTATTTGAAAATACTTCAGATATTTTGAAGGGCCCGACCCATAGGGCTTCAGATTTTTTGTGTTTTCCCTTGTCTTGTTTAGGAGCATCCCATTTTAGTACCAGGTTTCCTATCTGAAKCTCTTCCTTCTTGGCCTTCTTATCAAAAACATGCTTGATCTTCTGTTGATGGTCCTGAATTTTGTTCATTACCTGCTCTCTGGCCTGCTGGACCTCTACCGGTTGATGAATTCTTATGATCATATTATCAGGCTCTTCTTGATAATCTTGGAAGAACTTTGCTACAGGAATGGCTAGCTGAGAAGGGAAAACAACTTCCGCTCCATAAACTAATTGGAAAGGGGATATGCCTATAGATCTCTTTGTGGTCACTTGATCGTCCCATAGAGTGAATTTCAACTTTGAATCCCAGGCCTTTTTGTTGTCCTCCAATAGTCTTTTGATGATCCTTATTAGGATTTTGTTGGAGGACTCTGCTAAACCATTGCCTTGGGGATAGTATGGGGTGGAGTGAATCAGTTTGATCCTGAATTGTTCACAGAACTTGGCTAACGACTCAGCCTTGAAAGAGGCTACGTTATCAGTGACAATCTTGCTTGGGCAGCCGAATCTTGTGATGAGGTCTTCCAGGAATCCAATGATTACCTTGTGGGAATCATTCCTGGTGGGAATAACTTCTATCCATTTAGTAAAGAAATCCATGGCAGTTAGGATCCATCTGTGTTTCCCATTAGAAGAAGGGTGGATTTCTCCAATAAAATCTAGGCCCCATTGCTGGAAGGGTCCTGAAACAACTACATGCTTTAAAGGCATATATTTAAGTTGTTTTTTTCCTGAAAATATTTGTCATTTGATGCAAGCCCTGAACTTTCTACAGACGTCAGTGAATAAGGTGGGCCAGTAATAACCAAGCCTGAGGATTTTGTAGGCTGTGGTCTCCCAGAAATGATGCCCTCCACATAGGTTGCTATGAAATTCAACAATGATCCTGTCAGCCTCTTGTGGATTCATACATTTCAAAAGCACTCCCAGGGGTTCTTTCCAATATAAAACTTGATCGACAAGGAAGTATCTGACTGCTTTGAGCTTCAGATCTCTTGCCTTGTTTCTTTGCAGGCCATCTGGAGGCTGCAACTCTTGCAGAAAGTTTATGACATCCTTATACCAAGGACATCGAGCCAACGAGGGTTATGCTTGAGGGTCTACATCAGACAACTGATCCTGTTGATTTCCTAAGCATTCCTTGATGAAACCCTCCCCCAAAGCTTTGTAATTTTCTTCAGCCAACAACTTGGCTAGACCTTGACCTTTGATTAATTTGGTAGGCCTTATTTTAAAGTCAAACTCAAGACTCTTGGCTATCAACTTACTCCTCCTCCCATCTATATCAGGCTAAATAAGAATGTCCTTAACAACGACCGAGGGGACCTAGGCAATGATCTTCGACTGTAGGACATAGGTTCTAAAGGATTTGAGAGCCTTTACCAGGGCATAGGCCTGCTTCTCCATAATGTCCTACCTGACCTCATTATCCCTTAGATCTCTGATAAAATAGTCAATAGGCTGCCCTAGACCGGCCTCGTTTGTCTGTAATAAAACAACAGCCACTGTGTCAGATGAGGCAAAGGAGAAAATAAGGAAATCCTTTGAGTAATCGGGATTGATAAGCACAGGAGCTTCTGTCAAGGCCTTCTTTATCTGCTCAAAGGAATTTCGAGATTTAGAGGTCCACCTCACTTCATTTTCCTTTCTCAACATGGTTGTTATAAGCTTTACCACCTCAGCAAAGTTAGAAACAAACCTCCTTCGAAAATTAATCTTACCAAGGAAAGATTGGACTTCTTTCATGGACCTTGGGATTGCCAATGCTTAGATTGCTTCAACTCTACTAGGATCAATTTTGACTCCTTCTGCTAATACTATGTGGCCCAATAACTTTCCCTCCTTCATGGTGAACAAAGATTTTTTGGGATTCAATGAAAGGCCAAAACTCCTGCATTTTAGAAAAACCTTCCTGAGATGACAATAGTGTTCTTTATCAGATTTGGAAAAGACCGTTATATCATCCAGATAGATGACCATAAACTTATCCTTTTCCCCAATGAGAGCTATGTCCATGGCACGTTGAAACGTTGCCCCTGCTTTCATCAACCCAAAAGGAATTTTAGCATACATGAATGTGCCCCATGGAGTGGTAAATGGCGTCTTTTCCCTGTCTTCAAGCAGAACAGAGATTTGATTGTAGCTAGAGAAGCCATCAATCATGGAAATTTTAGATGCTCCCATTACCCTATGCAATATATGTTCCATTTTTGGTAAGGGGTAATTGTCCTTCCATGAGGTCTTGTTCAAGTTTCTAAAATCTACATAGAGTCTGATTTCTCCATCCTTCTTCTTTACTGGGACCAAGTTGGCCACCCACTCTGAATATCTCAAT
>SNQJ01S0036737.1:0-11230 GCA_010110895.2 Picea sitchensis
AACTATCAAACTAAGAAATCTACTAAGATGTATTCTAAAAATGTCTATCTATTAAAACAAGTAAAATTAGTGAACCAACTCTCTTGGTAAATTGTTTTCTGACCCTCTTGCATAAGTGTCCATCTTCTCCCACAATGGAGTCCATAAGGCATTAAGAAATCTAGTGTGCTTGTGTGATATGATGTTCCTTGCTATCCCAAACTATACCCAAACCCATTCAAAGAACAAATTTTATGTTTTGTGTCCCTTTATGATATTTTTACAAGGAATGAGAGTCCACATTTTTTTCAACCTTTCAACCACCACAAATAAATAGCCATATCTCTTCATGGATTTTGGTAACACTCCCAAAACATTCATGGAAATATTTCCCCTAGGTCAAATGGGTACAGGTAAGGGATGGTATAAAACTTACTTCTTGTTATTGGGCTTGATAGTATAATAAATTGCACATCCTCTAATATATCGTGCAACATATTCTTGCATTATGGGAAAGTAGACATACCTCTGTAAGTTGGCAATTCTCATCCCAACACCAAAATTTCATGCAACCTTGGAAGTCTGAGTCTCGCTAATAAGCTGCAAACATTAACCTTCAGGGACACAGAGTTTGTCGAGCTTGTAGAATAAACCATTTTGGAAACGATAATCATCCTTGTTGTCACCTTATTCTATATGAATTTGTCCTTGTAGCTACAGAAACACCTCCTTGACATCCTCATCTTCTATGTATGCCTCTTTATATGCATCATGGGTAAAATGAGACATGTGCATTAGAGTTCCCAAAGTTGTAATATTGGATGCAGTTGGTCATGAAAGCATGTATGTCAGCTTGTTTGTGCTACCCTTCTTATACTTTATGAGAAAATGAAACTATGTTAATAACCTCATCCATTTGTAGTGCCTGGTTTGTTGTAAATTACTCTGGGATTGCAAATACTAAAGTGACTGGTGATATGTGTGGATGATGATCTACTTTTCCATGAGATCATGCTCCCATTTATTAACAATTTGTCCAAAGAATATGTATGGTATTTTAGGACCACCGCATGAAATACTTAATAATGATAATAGACAAACCTTCCTCCCTATATCAAGACTACTCCCATGGTATACCCACTTGCATCTGTCTCCATTTCAAAGGGATTCTGCATGTCTAGTAACATGATCATTGGTGCTTGAATGATCTTTCTTTTCATCTCATCAAAGGCTTTTTGTTGATTCTTTCCCCACTATAAACTCTTACTTCTCGCTTATACTGTGTGGAGTGGTGCAACTACTTCTCAAAGCAAAGATATGCATTTATGCATGTACTGTGCTTCCCCCAAAAAGCTTCTGAATTCTATGCAATTTATAGGAACCAACCATTTCATGATGGCCTCCATCTTGGAAGGATTTATCTTGAGCTCAAATCCACCAATAACATACCCCAAATACGCCAAATATTGCAGAGAAAACTCAAATTTCTTGAGATTGGCCAGTAGTTGGTGGTTCTTCATGGTATTTAACACCTACATCAGATGTAAGATGTGTTCCTTCCACGTAACACTATAAACCAATATATTATCCAAATAGACAATAACAAATGAATCCATGTAAGAGCACAAAACATCATTCATTAGTCTCATAAATGTAGCCAATGTGTTACATAAAACGAATGGCATAACCAACCACTCAAACAAACATTTCCTTATCTTGAAGAAAATATTCAAGGTATCTTCTTCTTTGACTCGTACCTCGTGATATCCTTATTTCAAATTTATCTTAGTGAAGTACTTGGCATGTTGTAGTTGGTATAACTAATCATCGATCCTCACTAGAGGGTATCGATTCTTCAGTGTAATATTCTTCAATGTACTGTAATCGAATATGAATCTATTTTCTTAGAGTTAACGTACTCTATTTGCTCATAGTTAACGTACTCTATTCTGTTATAAATTTCACTACATACACGATGGCATATGATCTTTTTAAAATTATATTTTATCACCTTTAAGTTTTATTTTATTACTTTCTTATAAAAGTAATAAGACAAACAAAAACAAATGTGGGTATATGCTTTATGCCATTCCAATGTACGTGGGAGGTATAAGATTGAACAATGTAAAGAAGGGTGTAAGTGTTAAAGTGTTTTATATATATATATATTTTTTTATTTTTTTTTCATGATTGTTACCTAAAATTGTAAAATTGGAGATAGAAGGGGTGATATTTTTAAAAAACTTGAAGTACTCTCTAACTTAAGGGGCATTTTTTTACATTGTAATTGAAGTCTTGAACGTTAAATTGTTCAAATTGTTCACTTCAAAGGGGCACATTTACTTTGTATTATGATGATTGAGTAATTTTGAAAGTTTGACAAACTCAAAGCATATTTGTATCTTGAAACCAAAGTGTTGATAACCATGAAGTGAAATACTATATCAACAATTTTTTTACGATGCTATAAGAGGGTAAAGGCCCCTTTAACACTCTTTTGTAGTGTGTGTAGTGTCTCTTGTTCCCGGTATTATTCATTTGATTGTGTGGACTTAATAATTACTTCATCATGTCAAAATCAATAAATTTGTTCATTGATTATGATAAATTGGATGGACCCAAGAACTATAAGAATTGGAGTCATCACATGCAAAACACCCTAATTTATAATCATTTCTGAAAAGATGTATGTAATGGTGATAAACCTCCCACAAAGCCTACTCATGCTAGAGAATTGGTTATATGAAAATTAAAAGATAAAAAGGCACTCACACTTTTAATATCTTTTGTCACAAATGAAATGTTTGTCCACATAGAAAATGCAACCGATGCTTGGACTACATGGAAAATCTTCAAAAACGTGTTTAATACTCAACTTGAATCGAAACATGTTGATCTCCACACAAAGCTTCTTAAACAAATTTTAATTGAAGGGGGAGATGTTATGGATTACATCTCTCGTTTAAAAAACATACGACTTGAAATAGTCAAATGTGGGTTTGATGACGTGCAAGAAAATAACCACCATATTGATAAATGGCTTTCCACCCTCTTATAAAAATTTCTAGGAAACTTTACAAATCATAGCCAAACTAGAAAAAAAAAATCCTCTCTTAGTTCTCTATTGGTACAACATTATCAAACATATGGTAAAAAGAAAACCTTTGGAGAAGATATTCTCTTTACCAACTCAAACAAAGGTGAAATCTCTAGAGGTAGAGGCAACTACAATGAAAGTACAAGAGGAAGAGGTGCCTACAATGAAAGCACAAGAAGAAGATGAAGATGAGCATACAATAACAACTGTAGAGGAAGAGGAAGATGAAGATTCAATAATCTAGAACATCTTCGAGGTTGTAGTAGAAGAAAAGGAAGAAGACATAACAATTAAAATAAATAATATTTTAGGAGATCTCAAGATGCTCGTAACAACAAAATAGGAAAAAGTGAAGATATGAATCAAGTAAAGTGAAAAAGATATCTTCCCATAGTCATGTGATGCAGACCCCCCTTCTCTCTTAAGGGATGCACAACCTCTCGGTCTAGGATCAATCAATAAATTGAGTCTAATTGACTCTCTGAGTCTCTGCTAGACCCCAAACCCACTTACACAGGTCCTTTCTCCAAAGACACAAGTCATATGAGACCTGCGGGTCATCTCCTGAGTGTTGTTCAAACCTGAATGCCAAACAGACACTAACTCTTCTCTAGTTATGCCCTTTTCTTACATGACCATGGTTGTGACCACTCGCCTAACTCAAAAGGTGTTTTGTTATTTCACGTATCGGGCCTTTGCGTGCGAGTCTTCTTGAGTCTCCCAACTCCGAAAATCCCAACAGGGGCCTAGTGTGTGTTATCCCCTCTCTCTCTATGACCGTTGGTGGTGACGACACACTTGAATGAAAGGTGTGTCGCGATTTCGCATTTCACGACTCTGGGAGCCTTTCTACCTCCATTCCCCTGACAATTGTAATCACGATAACCCCATATTAGCGGTCCAAATCTTTCTTTGATTGATGACTGTGATCAAATCAGTGTTTTTCATTTCACAACTTTGGAAGTCCCCGTACCTCCGTCCTCTCAATAGCCAAAATTGTGATGGCACTGGATCAATGGTCCAGATCTCTCCTCTGATCAATGGATCATATCAAGTCATGATTTTTTGTTTCACGAGTTCTCACGACCAGACCTTTGACTCCTTCGAGTCATGAGTTAGGGAAACACTGAGCTCTCACCACGTGTCCTCCTTGACAATGGACGGTCCTGATGATTTTTGAAATTTCATGACTCTGTTCCTCCTATATGCCTTCAAATATTTAAAGCTAGTGCACTTTACCTTGATTGGATGACTACGATTCTCTTGTGCTCAGACTGAACGACTATGATCCTTCCTCCTCTGCACTTTGTCCTCGTTTTCTGAACGTGGATCGAACGGTCCATTTCTTTCCTCCTTAGCTTATTATTTCTTCAGACTTAAAGGGTTTTCGAAGGGTTCAAAGGCTTCGACCTTGGTCCATCCTACGAGTCCATTTTTTGGATCTTGTTAACACTTATGAAATGTTTTATTCCTCCTGAGATTGGTCTCATGAAAACTTTGATTTCTCATGCACTCCTTACATCTCAGGGATTTCTATAACTCAGATCCTAAGGATTTATCGAAGAGAAATTCCTCTCGTCCTCCTGGTGTTTCCATTTTCTGGTTCTTCGACTTCTTGCAAAGTCGCTTCGACACTTAGTCGAATCTCGGATCTTTGCACTCCTTGCACCAGATCTTTATGCAAGGTTTTGGGTTCTTGCATATGAATGTGCATGCCTTGCACCAGTCTCTTTGCACTTCTTGCAAAGGGAAAGTTTCATGGTATCTCTTCTCAGCTTCGGAACCGAAATAGATTCTGTCAACGCACTCCTTACATTTTTTGTGCACACCTTGCACTACTTCAACATAAGAGAAACAATTGAAACTTATCCTAGCATTCACAGTTCCATTCAGTCATAATGAATTCACTCATTCATTCATGGAAACAAAAATAACAGGAAATTGCAAATGATGTTCACACTATGCATTGGATCAATTTTCCTCTGTTATATTCCAAACTGAAAATTGCTAGAACTGAAATAAAAAACAATAACTGAAAAACTTAAATCTCCTACTAACTTGCAACTAACATTTTATTTGCAACTAGCCTCATTTGGACGTACAGTTTCTCCATTTATCTCAGAGGGATCTTAGGTTTTCCCCTGGCTACTTGTCTACTCTAAAACTTAACCTATCCTATGACTATCTTAGTCTAGTCACATTCCATAGTCGTAGTGGAAACTCCCACTTCGCTCATGATTTCTCAAGCATGCCTCAAAATATTTTTTTGGCGCTGAGTTAAGGGGGATTTCAAAATATCTTCTGTGACTGTCAGCGTTGAGCTTCTGTATAGATTCCTTGACATTGATAGGTCTTGATCCACGTGTTTTCCAACGATGCTCTTGCATCATACTCCCCTTGAAAAAAATTCATGGACTCCTGTCCATGAGCTCCAACATCGACTTTCCATACTTTTGGATAGCAGCTTCATTTTCCCAACCAGAATATTCTATTGGGTGTCCCTTCCACTTGACTAAATATTCAAAATAGGTCTTCCTTCTGGTCTTCTTGCCAATCCTCTGATCAACAATCTTCTCCATCTGTGGTTTTTCTACTAGAAGCATTTGTTTCTCCCACTGAATATTCTCTTGATCTTCTGATCCCTCTGTGTCATCTTTCCTGTAAGGATACAGGACTGGAACATTGAATATGGGTGATATGCCCACATCATCTAGTAGCTGAATTTCATAGGTGTTTGCATCAAACTTCCTCAAGATCTTACATGGCCCTATCTTCTTCATTTTTAACTTGTTATATGTTCCCCTACAGAACCTTTCTTTTTTGAGATGTGCCAGAACCTGATCTCCTACCTCAAATTGAAGTTCTCTGCAATGTTGATCGACTCTTTGCTTGTACTCTTGGTTAGAACTATGCAATTGTCCTATGATATGGCTATGGAACCTTTCCATTTCTGTAGAAAAATCTTCTGCTCCGACGCTTTTGATATCACTTTGTTCCAAGTCTCTCAACTCAGATACTCCCCTGGGTTGGATTCCATACAATATTTGGAATGGGATCTTTCCGGTGCTCCTATTTGGTGAGTTATTGTATGCAAATTTTGCTTGTGGCAGAATCTGATCCCACTGATTATCGTGCTCAGTAACCAGACTCCTTCATAAGTTTCCAAAACTTTTTTTTACCACCTCAATCTGTCCATCTGTCTGAGGATGATAAGCTAAGCTAAAGGAAAAATATTTCTGCAACTTCTTCCATAGTGTTCTCCAAAAGTGACCAACAAATTTTGTGTCTCTGTCCAAGACAATGCTTCTGGGTAGGCCATGAAGTCTTACAAATTTCTTGAAAAACATATTTACAACATGTGTTGCATGACTGGTCTTCTGGCATGGGTTAAAATGTGCCATTTTTGAAAATATATCCACCACCACAAATATGGAATCAAATCCTCTTTGCATTCTTGGCAGTCCCAACACAAAATCCATGCTTATTGCATCTCAAGGTCTCTCTGGTATTGGAAATGGTTTATACAATTCAGTGTTTTGTCTCTTCCCTTTTGCATGTTGGCAGATTCTACATATGTTCACAAACTTTATTACTTTTTTTCTCATACCTGGCCAATAGTATGAATTTCTCATCTCTGCAAACGTTTTATTATGGCTGAAATGTCCAGCCAATTCTCCACTATGATTTTCATTCAAAAGGTTATCCCTCATTGAGCATTTTGGTATGCACAATTTATTTTCCTTGAACACCAATCCCTCTTGAATCATGTACTATATCCACTAGCTTTTGTCTCTCAGCACAGGGTTTTCACATGCTTCGTATGCTTCCTTGAAATATGTATCATCATAATACATGTCCTTAAGGTGTTCAAACCCCAAGGTCTTCAATAGAAATTCCTACAGAATCAAACATCTCCTCCTTAATGTATCAACAACCTTGTTTGCATTCCCAGCGATATTTTTTATGACAACAATAAAATTCTGCATAAACTCAAACCATTTTGCATGCCTCTGATTCAATTTTTCCTTCTTGGTTATGAATTGTAAATCCTGTTTATCACTATACAAGACAAATTCCTGTGGGACAAGATAATGTTTCCATTTCTTCAAGGCTTGAATTATGGCATAAAACTCCTTGTCATACGTGGAGTATTTTCTCTTAGTCTCATTCATATTTTCACTGAAATAGGAAACAAGTCTATTATCTTGACTCAAAACTGGTCCTATTGCAACTCCACTTGCATCACATCTCACCTGAAATGTCTTTTCAAAATTTGACAAGACAAGAATTGGTCATTCTGTTATTTTCTCCTTTAGTATATTAAAGCTCCTCTCGACCTCCTCTGTCCATTTAAAATACCTGTTCTTCTTCTTCACTGTATCCATCATTGGCGCACAAATTCCACCAAAGTCTCTGATGAACTTCCTATAGAAGATTGCTAATCAATGGAAACTCCTTACCTCAAACATACTCCTTGGTGATGGCTAGTCTTTGATTGCTTTCACCTTCTTTGGATCCATCTTCAATTCATTTGAAGAGATCACAAAACCCAAGTAAATGAGTTATGTCTTCATAAAAGAGGACTTCTTTAGATTTATCAACAACTTCTCCCACTGTAGCCTCCTCATCACTAATGTCAGGTATCTCAAATGCTCTTCTTTAGTCCTACTAAAGATGAGTATATCATCCATATACACAACCAACAATTTTCCAATGAAATTTTTCAGTATTTCATTCATCAGCCTCATAAAAGTACTCAAGGCATTCGTTAATCCAAATGGCATAACAAGCCACTCATACAAACCTTCATTTGTCTTAAAGGTTGTTTTCCACTTATCACCTTCTCTCATCCTGATCTGGTGATATCCATTTTTCAAATCTATTTTGGAAAAGAAATTTTCTCTGCTTAAGCAGTTCATCAAATCATCCATTCTTGGTAAAGGAAATCTATACAAGATGGTGATCTGAGTCTGTGCACATTTTCCATCCTCCATATTTCTTTGGACTAAATACAGTTGGTATTACACATGGACTCAAGCTCTCTCTGACCAAACCCATGTCTAACAATTCCTGGACTTGGTTAGATTCATTTCCTCATTCTCTCGAGGTGTCAATCTGTATGTTGCTTTGTTTGGAAGACTTGATCTTCGTATCAATTCAATATGGTGACTGATGCTTCTGATGGGTGGCAATGAGTTAGGAAGCTCATCCACCACTATGTCAGCAAAATTATCCAACAATTCCTGAACTTCTTCAGGTAAATAATTCATCGAAGTACTTGTAAGGATAACTCTGGGTTTCCTCACCACAATGAACTGCATCCCCTGTTCTTCCTTCACTTTTTTCAGGAGTTCCTTCCCACTCATGAGAAGTATGCTTGTGTTGGCTTCCTCTTTCATTTTCTTCTACACTATTGACAACAACATGTGTGTTCTACCATTCTTCTCCAGGGTGTATGTATTTTTCCTCCCATCATGAATGAAATTCCTGTCAAACTGCCACAGTCTTCCCAAAAAAATATAGCATACATCCATGGGAATTACATCACATCGAATTTCATCTCTATATCCTCCTATCTTAAATTCAACCAAGCATTATTTAATAACCATTACCTGGTGTCCTTTCTGTAACCATAAGACTTTGTATGGATTCGAGTGTGCAGTTGTCTCCAACTTCAATTTCTCCACCATCTATGTGGATACTAAGTTATCAGTGCTCCCACTATCAATTATCACCTTGCATACTCTGTATTTAGTCTTGCAAGCTATTCTAAAGAGATCATTCCTCTGCACTTGCCTTTCTACTTTTTCCTCTGGTTTTAGGAGAACCTTCCTCAACATCAGGGATCTTCCATCCTATACTCCTTCTGCTTCAACATATCTTCTCTGTGCTTCTGAAATGTGAGATTCACCTCCTCCTTCTTTCTTTTTCTAAGGAGAGTCCCAAGACATGGGCCCCATCTTTCCATAGGCATAACATCCTACTTCTCCTCCTCCTCTTCTTCCTCTTCCTCTAGAAGAACTTATTCCACCACCATGTATTTCTCGAGAACTTCCTCCTCTTTTCGATTCATTGTGTGGTTTCTTAGTCTCATCCTTAGACTTATGTGCTCCATCATGGGTAACTCCCCTACTTTTTTGGGGGGCTGGGCCTTTACCTCTTCCCCGTTGGATTTGTTTTTTGGCTAACTTCTCCTCTACCTTCAGTACAAACTGATAAGAATCCTCCATTGTCCTTACTGACGTCATGCTAAGCTCATCTTGGATTTCACATCTCAGGACATTTATATATCTGCCAACTTTTTCTTCATCTCTCTCCCTTTGTCTAGTTCTGATGTTCAACCTATAGAGCTCCTATGTGTACTCCTTAACTGTCATCCCTTTCTATCTCAGGTTCTGCATTTTCCTTAACAGGTTGATCTAATAATCTTTGGGCATGACCTTAGCCTTCAAATTGGCTACCATTCTATCCCAACTCTTTATCTTTTGTTTTCCTTTGCTTCTCCTCTCAGCCTGCAGTTCATCCCACCATAGTGCTTCATGTCCCTTTAGTCTGGTGACAACATGTCTCACCCTTCTTTCCTCATTGATGTCTTTATAGTCGAAATATTTGTCCATGGATCTTATCCAATCCAATAGCTCTTCAACATCTAAATTGCCTTCATACATTGGGACCTCCATCATGGCTCTACCTCCTAATCTATAAACTTCTCCCATCAAGCATTCTTCAAAAACATCATCTCCTGTAGCTTCTTCGATGATATTCTAGCCCACTGCTTCTTCTCTCTTTGCATCTCTCACGTCTCCAACATCAGGTGCTCGTCTCTACGCTACCTCCATCGCCTCTAATCTTTCACTGAGTTCTCGCATCTCCCTTTCTACATCTTGATTGGACAAAGTTGGCTCCACTCATTTTGTTGGCATCGTTGTGTTGACTGTCTGTCCCACACGTAGAGTACAACTCTGAGTTCTTTTGTCTCTTCTTCTTTTTCTGTTGTCTACAAGAAAAATTGTGTTCTATGATACCACTTGATGCAGATCTCCCTTCTCTCCTAAGGGTTGTGAAACTTCCTTGTCTAGGATCAATCAAGAAATTGAGTCTGATTGACTCTTCGAGTCTCTGCTAGACCCCAAACCCACTTACACAGCTCCTTTCTCTAAAGACATAGGTCGTATGAGACCCATGGGTCCTCTCTTGAGTGTTGTTCAAACCTCAAAACCAAATGAGTGCTATCTCTTCTCTAGTTAATCCCTTTCCTTTATGTGACCACAACTGTGACCACTCACCTGACTCAAAAGGTGTTTCATGATTTTGCGTATCGAGCCTTTATGTGTAAGTATCCCCGACTCTCCTGACTCATGAAATCCCGACAGGGGCCTAGTGTGTGCTAGTCCCTCTCTCTTCGTGACTGCTGGCAGTGACCACACACTTGAATAAAAGGTGCATCGCAATTTCATGTTTTGCGACTCTGGGAGCCCTGCTACCTCCGTTCCCCCGATAGCCGAAATCGCGATGACTCGAGATCGATGGTCCAAATATTTCTTTGATCGATGACTGTGATCAAATCGATGTTTTGTGTTTAGTAACTTTGGAATTCCCCGTACCTCCATCCTCCCGATAGCCGAAAATGCGATGGAACTAGATCAACAGTCCAGATCTCTCCTTTGATCAATGATTCAGATCAAGTCGTGATTTCACGTTTCGCGAGTTCTCACGACCTGACCTTTGACTCCTTCGAGTAACGAGTCAGCAAAACACTGATCTCTCACCACATGTACTCCTTGACAATGGACGGTCCCAATGACTTTTGAAATTTCATGACTCTGTTCCTCCCGTGTGCCTTCAAATATTTAATGTTGGTGCACTTTACCTTGATTGGATGACTATGATTCTCTTGCACTCAAACCAAACGAATGAGATCCTTCCTCCTCTGCACTTGGTCCTTGTTGTCTAGACGCGGATCAAACGGTCCAGATCTTTCACCCTTAGCTTACGCCTTCTTCAGACTTAGAGGATTTTCGAAGGGTTCAAAGGCTTCGACCGTGGTCCTTCTGTTAAGCCCTAATATTGGCTCATCACCCCTTAATTGGGGCATATTAGATTAGTAATGTTATTTTATTTATGTCGGCTTTAGGCCATTAGTTGTAATTTAGA
>SNQJ01S0036737.1:11240-65170 GCA_010110895.2 Picea sitchensis
AGGATGAGAGAAGGTGATAAGTGGAAAACAACCTTTAAGACAAATGAAGGTTTGTATGAGTGGCTTGTTATGCCATTTGGATTAACGAATGCCTTGAGTACTTTTATGAGGCTGATGAATGAAATACTGAAAAATTTCATTGGAAAATTGTTGGTTGTGTATATGGATGATATACTCATCTTTAGTAGGACTAAAGAAGAGCATTTGAGATACCTGACATTAGTGATGAGGAGGCTACAGTGGGAGAAGTTGTTGATAAATCTAAAGAAGTCCTCTTTTATGAAGACATAACTCATTTACTTGGGTTTTGTGATCTCTTCAAATGAATTGAAGATGGATCCAAAGAAGGTGAAAGCAATCAAAGACTAGCCATCACCAAGGAGTATGTTTGAGGTAAGGAGTTTCCATTGATTAGCAATCTTCTATAGGAAGTTCATCAGAGACTTTGGTGGAATTTGTGCGCCAATGATGGATACAGTGAAGAAGAAGAACAGGTATTTTAAATGGACAGAGGAGGTCGAGAGGAGCTTTAATATACTAAAGGAGAAAATAACAGAATGACCAATTCTTGTCTTGTCAAATTTTGAAAAGACATTTCAGGTGAGATGTGATGCAAGTGGAGTTGCAATAGGACCAGTTTTGAGTCAAGATAATAGACTTGTTTCCTATTTCAGTGAAAATATGAATGAGACTAAGAGAAAATACTCCACGTATGACAAGGAGTTTTATGCCATAATTCAAGCCTTGAAGAAATGGAAACATTATCTTGTCCCACAGGAATTTGTCTTGTATAGTGATAAACAGGATTTACAATTCATAACCAAGAAGGAAAAATTGAATCAGAGGCATGCAAAATGGTTTGAGTTTATGCAGAATTTTATTGTTGTCATAAAAAATATCGCTGGGAATGCAAACAAGGTTGTTGATACATTAAGGAGGAGATGTTTGATTCTGTAGGAATTTCTATTGAAGACCTTGGGGTTTGAACACCTTAAGGACATGTATTATGATGATACATATTTCAAGGAAGCATACGAAGCATGTGAAAACCCTGTGCTGAGAGACAAAAGCTAGTGGATATAGTACATGATTCAAGAGGGATTGGTGTTCAAGGAAAATAAATTGTGCATACCAAAATGCTCAATGAGGGATAACCTTTTGAATGAAAATCATAGTGGAGAATTGGCTGGACATTTCAGCCATAATAAAACGTTTGCAGAGATGAGAAATTCATACTATTGGCCAGGTATGAGAAAAAAAGTAATAAAGTTTGTGAACATATGTAGAATCTGCCAACATGCAAAAGGGAAGAGACAAAACACTGAATTGTATAAACCATTTCCAATACCAGAGAGACCTTGAGATGCAATAAGCATGGATTTTGTGTTGGGACTGCCAAGAATGCAAAGAGGATTTGATTCCATATTTGTGGTGGTGGATATATTTTCAAAAATGGCACATTTTAACCCATGCCAGAAGACCAGTCATGCAACACATGTTGTAAATATGTTTTTCAAGAAATTTGTAAGACTTCATGGCCTACCCAGAAGCATTGTCTTGGACAGAGACACAAAATTTGTTGGTCACTTTTGGAGAACACTATGGAAGAAGTTGCAGAAATATTTTTCCTTTAGCTTAGCTTATCATCCTCAGACAGATGGACAGATTGAGGTGGTAAAAAAAAGTTTTGGAAACTTATGAAGGAGTCTGGTTACTGAGCACGATAATCAGTGGGATCAGATTCTGCCACAAGCAAAATTTGCATACAATAACTCACCAAATAGGAGCACCGGAAAGATCCCATTCCAAATATTGTATGGAATCCAACCCAGGGGAGTATCTGAGTTGAGAGACTTGGAACAAAGTGATATCAAAAGCGTCGGAGCAGAAGATTTTTCTACAGAAATGGAAAGGTTCCATAGCCATATCATAGGACAATTGCATAGTTCTAACCAAGAGTACAAGCAAAGAGTCGATCAACATTGCAGAGAACTTCAATTTGAGGTAGGAGATCAGGTTCTGGCACATCTCAAAAAAGAAAGGTTCTGTAGGGGAACATATAACAAGTTAAAAATGAAGAAGATAGGGCCATGTAAGATCTTGAGGAAGTTTGATGCAAACACCTATGAAATTCAGCTACTAGATGATGTGGGCATATCACCCATATTCAATGTTCCAGTCCTGTATCCTTACAGGAAAGATGACACAGAGGGATCAGAAGATCAAGAGAATATTCAGTGGGAGAAACAAATGCTTCTAGTAGAAAAACCACAGATGGAGAAGATTGTTGATCAGAGGATTGGCAAGAAGACCAGAAGGAAGACCTATTTTGAATATTTAGTCAAGTGGAAGGGACACCCAATAGAATATTCTGGTTGGGAAAATGAAGCTGCTATCCAAAAGTATGGAAAGTCGATGTTGGAGCTCATGGACAGGAGTCCATGAATTTTTTTCAAGGGGAGTATGATGCAAGAGCATCGTTGGAAAACACGTGGATCAAGACCTATCAATGTCAAGGAATCTATACAGAAGCTCAACGCTGACAGTCACAGAAGATATTTTGAAATCCCCCTTAACTCAGCGCCAAAAAAATATTTTGAGGCATGCTTGAGAAATCATGAGCGAAGTGGGAGTTTCCACTACGACTATGGAATGTGACTAGACTAAGATAGTCATAGGATAGGTTAAGTTTTAGAGTAGACAAGTAGCCAGGGGAAAACCTAAGATCCCTCTGAGATAAATGGAGAAACTGTACGTCCAAATGAGGCTAGTTGCAAATAAAATGTTAGTTGCAAGTTAGTAGGAGATTTAAGTTTTTCAGTTATTGTTTTTTATTTCAGTTCTAGCAATTTTCAGTTTGGAATATAACAGAGGAAAATTGATCCAATGCATAGTGTGAACATCATTTGCAATTTCCTGTTATTTTTGTTTCCATGAATGAATGAGTGAATTCATTATGACTGAATGGAACTGTGAATGCTAGGATAAGTTTCAATTGTTTCTCTTATGTTGAAGTAGTGCAAGGTGTGCACAAAAAATGTAAGGAGTGCGTTGACAGAATCTATTTCGGTTCCGAAGCTGAGAAGAGATACCATGAAACTTTCCCTTTGCAAGAAGTGCAAAGAGACTGGTGCAAGGCATGCACATTCATATGCAAGAACCCAAAACCTTGCATAAAGATCTGGTGCAAGGAGTGCAAAGATCCGAGATTCGACTAAGTGTCGAAGCGACTTTGCAAGAAGTCGAAGAACCAGAAAATGGAAACACCAGGAGGACGAGAGGAATTTCTCTTCGATAAATCCTTAGGATCTGAGTTATAGAAATCCCTGAGATGTAAGGAGTGCATGAGAAATCAAAGTTTTCATGAGACCAATCTCAGGAGGAATAAAACATTTCATAAGTGTTAACAAGATCCAAAAAATGGACTCGTAGGATGGACCAAGGTCGAAGCCTTTGAACCCTTCGAAAACCCTTTAAGTCTGAAGAAATAATAAGCTAAGGAGGAAAGAAATGGACCGTTCGATCCACGTTCAGAAAACGAGGACAAAGTGCAGAGGAGGAAGGATCATAGTCGTTCAGTCTGAGCACAAGAGAATCGTAGTCATCCAATCAAGGTAAAGTGCACTAGCTTTAAATATTTGAAGGCATATAGGAGGAACAGAGTCATGAAATTTCAAAAATCATCAGGACCGTCCATTGTCAAGGAGGACACGTGGTGAGAGCTCAGTGTTTCCCTAACTCATGACTCGAAGGAGTCAAAGGTCTGGTCGTGAGAACTCGTGAAACAAAAAATCATGACTTGATATGATCCATTGATCAGAGGAGAGATCTGGACCATTGATCCAGTGCCATCACAATTTTGGCTATTGAGAGGACGGAGGTACGGGGACTTCCAAAGTTGTGAAATGAAAAACACTGATTTGATCACAGTCATCAATCAAAGAAAGATTTGGACCGCTAATATGGGGTTATCGTGATTACAATTGTCAGGGGAATGGAGGTAGAAAGGCTCCCAGAGTCGTGAAATGCGAAATCGCGACACACCTTTCATTCAAGTGTGTCGTCACCACCAACGGTCATAGAGAGAGAGGGGATAACACACACTAGGCCCCTGTTGGGATTTTCGGAGTTGGGAGACTCAAGAAGACTCGCACGCAAAGGCCCGATACGTGAAATAACAAAACACCTTTTGAGTTAGGCGAGTGGTCACAACCATGGTCATGTAAGAAAAGGGCATAACTAGAGAAGAGTTAGTGTCTGTTTGGCATTCAGGTTTGAACAACACTCAGGAGATGACCCGCAGGTCTCATATGACTTGTGTCTTTGGAGAAAGGACCTGTGTAAGTGGGTTTGGGGTCTAGCAGAGACTCAGAGAGTCAATTAGACTCAATTTATTGATTGATCCTAGACCGAGAGGTTGTGCATCCCTTAAGAGAGAAGGGGGGTCTGCATCACATGACTATGGGAAGATATCTTTTTCACTTTACTTGATTCATATCTTCACTTTTTCCTATTTTGTTGTTACGAGCATCTTGAGATCTCCTAAAATATTATTTATTTTAATTGTTATGTCTTCTTCCTTTTCTTCTACTACAACCTCGAAGATGTTCTAGATTATTGAATCTTCATCTTCCTCTTCCTCTACAGTTGTTATTGTATGCTCATCTTCATCTTCTTCTTGTGCTTTCATTGTAGGCACCTCTTCCTCTTGTACTTTCATTGTAGTTGCCTCTACCTCTAGAGATTTCACCTTTGTTTGAGTTGGTAAAGAGAATATCTTCTCCAAAGGTTTTCTTTTTACCATATGTTTGATAATGTTGTACCAATAGAGAACTAAGAGAGGATTTTTTTTTTCTAGTTTGGCTATGATTTGTAAAGTTTCCTAGAAATTTTTATAAGAGGGTGGAAAGCCATTTATCAATATGGTGGTTATTTTCTTGCACGTCATCAAACCCACATTTGACTATTTCAAGTCGTATGTTTTTTAAACGAGAGATGTAATCCATAACATCTCCCCCTTCAATTAAAATTTGTTTAAGAAGCTTTGTGTGGAGATCAACATGTTTCGATTCAAGTTGAGTATTAAACACGTTTTTGAAGATTTTCCATGTAGTCCAAGCATCGGTTGCATTTTCTATGTGGACAAACATTTCATTTGTGACAAAAGATATTAAAAGTGTGAGTGCCTTTTTATCTTTTAATTTTCATATAACCAATTCTCTAGCATGAGTAGGCTTTGTGGGAGGTTTATCACCATTACATACATCTTTTCAGAAATGATTATAAATTAGGGTGTTTTGCATGTGATGACTCCAATTCTTATAGTTCTTGGGTCCATCCAATTTATCATAATCAATGAACAAATTTATTGATTTTGACATGATGAAGTAATTATTAAGTCCACACAATCAAATGAATAATACCGGGAACAAGAGACACTACACACACTACAAAAGAGTGTTAAAGGGGCCTTTACCCTCTTATAGCATCGTAAAAAAATTGTTGATATAGTATTTCACTTCATGGTTATCAACACTTTGGTTTCAAGATACAAATATGCTTTGAGTTTGTCAAACTTTCAAAATTACTCAATCATCATAATACAAAGTAAATGTGCCCCTTTGAAGTGAACAATTTGAACAATTTAACGTTCAAGACTTCAATTACAATGTAAAAAAATGCCCCTTAAGTTAGAGAGTACTTCAAGTTTTTTAAAAATATCACCCCTTCTATCTCCAATTTTACAATTTTAGGTAACAATCATGAAAAAAAAATAAAAAAATATATATATATATAAAACACTTTAACACTTACACCCTTCTTTACATTGTTCAATCTTATACCTCCCACGTACATTGGAATGGCATAAAGCATATACCCACATTTGTTTTTGTTTGTCTTATTACTTTTATAAGAAAGTAATAAAATAAAACTTAAAGGTGATAAAATATAATTTTAAAAAGATCATATGCCATCGTGTATGTAGTGAAATTTATAACAGAATAGAGTACGTTAACTATGAGCAAATAGAGTACGTTAACTCTAAGAAAATAGATTCATATTCGATTACAGTACATTGAAGAATATTACACTGAAGAATCGATACCCTCTAGTGAGGATCGATGATTAGTTATACCAACTACAACATGCCAAGTACTTCACTAAGATAAATTTGAAATAAGGATATCACGAGGTACGAGTCAAAGAAGAAGATACCTTGAATATTTTCTTCAAGATAAGGAAATGTTTGTTTGAGTGGTTGGTTATGCCATTCGTTTTATGTAACACATTGGCTACATTTATGAGACTAATGAATGATGTTTTGTGCTCTTACATGGATTCATTTGTTATTGTCTATTTGGATAATATATTGGTTTATAGTGTTACGTGGAAGGAACACATCTTACATCTGATGTAGGTGTTAAATACCATGAAGAACCACCAACTACTGGCCAATCTCAAGAAATTTGAGTTTTCTCTGCAATATTTGGCGTATTTGGGGTATGTTATTGGTGGATTTGAGCTCAAGATAAATCCTTCCAAGATGGAGGCCATCATGAAATGGTTGGTTCCTATAAATTGCATAGAATTCAGAAGCTTTTTGGGGGAAGCACAGTACATGCATAAATGCATATCTTTGCTTTGAGAAGTAGTTGCACCACTCCACACAGTATAAGCGAGAAGTAAGAGTTTATAGTGGGGAAAGAATCAACAAAAAGCCTTTGATGAGATGAAAAGAAAGATCATTCAAGCACCAATGATCATGTTACTAGACATGCAGAATCCCTTTGAAATGGAGACAGATGCAAGTGGGTATACCATGGGAGTAGTCTTGATATAGGGAGGAAGGTTTGTCTATTATCATTATTAAGTATTTCATGCGGTGGTCCTAAAATACCATACATATTCTTTGGACAAATTGTTAATAAATGGGAGCATGATCTCATGGAAAAGTAGATCATCATCCACACATATCACCAGTCACTTTAGTATTTGCAATCCCAGAGTAATTTACAACAAACCAGGCACTACAAATGGATGAGGTTATTAACATAGTTTCATTTTCTCATAAAGTATAAGAAGGGTAGCACAAACAAGCTGACATACATGCTTTCATGACCAACTGCATCCAATATTACAACTTTGGGAACTCTAATGCACATGTCTCATTTTACCCATGATGCATATAAAGAGGCATACATAGAAGATGAGGATGTCAAGGAGGTGTTTCTGTAGCTACAAGGACAAATTCATATAGAATAAGGTGACAACAAGGATGATTATCGTTTCCAAAATGGTTTATTCTACAAGCTCGACAAACTCTGTGTCCCTGAAGGTTAATGTTTGCAGCTTATTAGCGAGACTCAGACTTCCAAGGTTGCATGAAATTTTGGTGTTGGGATGAGAATTGCCAACTTACAGAGGTATGTCTACTTTCCCATAATGCAAGAATATGTTGCACGATATATTAGAGGATGTGCAATTTATTATACTATCAAGCCCAATAACAAGAAGTAAGTTTTATACCATCCCTTACCTGTACCCATTTGACCTAGGGGAAATATTTCCATGAATGTTTTGGGAGTGTTACCAAAATCCATGAAGAGATATGGCTATTTATTTGTGGTGGTTGAAAGGTTGAAAAAAATGTGGACTCTCATTCCTTGTAAAAATATCATAAAGGGACACAAAACATAAAATTTGTTCTTTGAATGGGTTTGGGTATAGTTTGGGATAGCAAGGAACATCATATCACACAAGCACACTAGATTTCTTAATGCCTTATGGACTCCATTGTGGGAGAAGATGGACACTTATGCAAGAGGGTCAGAAAACAATTTACCAAGAGAGTTGGTTCACTAATTTTACTTGTTTTAATAGATAGACATTTTTAGAATACATCTTAGTAGATTTCTTAGTTTGATAGTTGAAATTAGTGTTGTTTTTATTGCTAATATTTAGGGGTGGAATTTTAGAATCAGGGTTTCTTGAGATAGCTCCGGATTTGTTAGTTTGAGAGCTAATCAAGAGCTATAAGTTTATATTGATTATGGTTGTAATAGGGAAAGGTTAGAAAGTGTACATGAATGTCGAGAAGGGACTGAGCATGAATGTTTAATTTCATTCCTTCAATCATTGAATGAAGATTGTGTTTGTGAAATTATGCCTTCGTACATGTGTTTGTAAAATTCTATGTGTGTAATTTGTGGATTAGAAGTGCAAGTGATCGTGATCGCAAAGATCATATGTAGAATTGGAGTTCAACTCTACATAATCCCTGAAATTACAAAGGCTAGAAATCAACGGTCAAGATTATATTCGGGAGGAGCTTGCTAGATCTATGGTTCTGGTCGATAGTTTATCAGACCCCGAAAACAAGCGAGTGTGTGTTTGGACCCTTTTCGTCAGAGTCCCAACCCAAGTCTAATGTCGACGTAATAGTTGCAAGAGAAAAATATGGTTGTCCATCGGACTGGATCTTCGAGCGAGATCCACCATTGATTGTGATTGATCATTGGAGTCTAAGTTTTTAATCAACTCTGAATAAAAAACTCCGATGACAGTTCTTGATCGTCCATCGAGATAGAGCTACGAGGAAGATCCATCGTCCATCGGAGCTGGCTTTCAAATCCGTATCTCTCGTTTGAATCTGAACATAGTAATCTGATAGTGAATTAGAGTCGTCCATCTAGGAGGGAGATTGAAGCTGGATATTGGTGGTCTAAATAACTATGAGGAAGGGTCCACACTGTCCATTGGATACAACATTTCAAAGCCTCATTCAAGACTTCAATCTAAAGATTGCCAAGGCAAGATATTGATATTCTTTCCAATGACGATCAACAGCTGAGAACTAAAGTTGAAACGGCCTAATACGAGATCCCTCGTGTCCATCCAATACCGATCAATGATTGTTGAGTAGCTATCGTTAACACTCTGAGGTAATTATATAACCATTTATCAGATTGTAGAATCAACGCTCATGATTAATGGAGATTAGTAGTATCTTGCTCAGATCTTTTTAAGCGTCTTCACTCAGATACACCACTCTGAAGAGATATAACCGTATGTTTCAACAAAATATCAATGACTAGAAGGAAATTTCATAATGGGAATCGCTCGCGGTTTAACCGGATGAATAAATTTAACAAAATTCTTAAACAAGTTTAGTCTATGGATTTGGTGTGTGGTTGTTTGGTTGAAAGAGGGCTTAAAGCCTAATTGAATTTGTGCAACGTAGAAGAACAAAGAGAGATCTGAGGCCGCGAATAGAGAAATTCCCCAATAGAGATCGATTTGTTATCCCTATACTGTGAGTTTGTATTCGAGGGATATCATTTTTGGTATTAGAGATGTAAGGGAGAATTGTATTCAATAGCCATGCCGCCTAGAAGAGTTAGGCCACAACTAGGAGCAGTTGCATAATTGCAGAATGAGTTGAGAAGAGTCCAAGATCGAATGGAAGCCATGGAAGAAACTCATATATGGGAACCTGACATAGGTGATGTGAGTGAAGATGAAGACATTATCTATGAAAAAGGAGGAGAAGCTCCATGAGGTGAAACAATTAAGGTTGGTTACAAAGGTGGAAGCTAGCCTCTCGACCCTAAGGACTATAGAAGATGGTTAGCAGGAAGACTTGGAAGTAGAGGACAACATAACTAGAAAACAGTGCCAGAAAACAAGAGGAAGAGGTCTTATAAGAGGAAAATGATTTGAGCCATTCACAAGGGAAGATCCCAAACTTATAAATATGAAGGGATAAGTTCAAGCTCAAGAAGTCAACCATTAAGAGGAAAATTAAGAGGTAAGATATTTGGCTCTAGAGGCATAGGAAGAGGAGGTAGAGAAATTGGATGCTACACTTGTGGCAAGACATGACACATGTCCTGGGACTGTCCTAAAAATAAATCAACAAATCAGATAAACGCAAAAGTTGCAAAGGCTAGGGCGGAAACAACTAATACAGTGGAAAAGGAAGAAACTCTTAAGGTAGGGGAGCCTTTAATTTTGAAGTGGATATTGGTCATGTCAGAGAAAGGGACAAGTGATCCAACACAAAGAAAAAGTATATTTAGGACTGTATGCAAGTTAAAGAGGAAGTGTCGTAAAATTGTCATTGATAGTGGAAGTACAACCAATATGGTTTCCATGGAGATGGTGCAGAAGTTAGGATTGAAGAGGATGGCACATATTACTCTCTAGAGAGTGTCCTGGTTGCAGAAAGGACATTATCTCTTAGTGAATGAGTAGTGTAAAGTGGAATTCCAAATTGGTACTTATAAGGATGAGCTATTATGTGACATAATTCCCATGGATGTCTGCTATATTTTGCTAGGAAAGCCATGTTATTAAGACAGGAAGGTTATTCATGATGGAAGAAGAAACAATTATTTCTTAGAGAAATATGGATGTAAGTATGTGTTTCTTCACTTGAAGGATGAATCAACCAAAGAAGAACTTGGACCTAGTGTTTTTCTAATGAGTGGGAAGGAGCCTCTAAAAGAAGCAAGATGAGGTACATTTTTCTCTTGTTAGTAAGCAAAAGGGAATACTCGCTACAACAAATTTGGATGATTTACCTACATAAGTTAAAAGTATGCTTGATGAGTTTGTTGATATAATAATAGATGAATTACCGAATGCTTTACCTCTTGTTAGAAGTATAAGTCACCATATTGATTTGATACATAGAGAAATCTACCTAACAAAGAAACATACAGATTTACCCCTCAAGAGAATGAAGAAATAAAGAAGCAGGTACAGGAAATGTTAGATAAAGGTTTCATGAAAGAAATTTTGATTCCATGTATTGTACCGACAGTGCTCAACCCAAAGAAGGATGGTGGATGGTACATGTGCACTGATTCCATGGAAATTAACAAAATTACCATTAGTTGTAGGTTTTCATTACCCATAATAGATTATTTGATGGATTGCTTAAGTGGGGCAAAGTGTTTTTCAAAAATTGATTTGAAAAGTGGGTACCATCAGATTAGGATAAGAGAAGGGGATGAATAGAAGACTTCTTTTAAGAAAAACAGTGGACTGTATGAATGGTTGGTGATGTCTTTTGGACTCACAAATGATCCTAGAACATTTATGAGGTTGATGAATGAAGTCTTAATGGAATTTATTGGAAATTTTGTGATTTTCTATTTAGATGACATTCTGATTTACATGCACACAAAGGAGGAACATTTAAGACATATTAAGATGTTTTTGAGTACCTTGCAAAATGAAAGAAGGTTGATAATTTTGAAAATGTGTAGCTTTATGAAGAAAGAGTTGATATATTTGGGATTCGTAGTGTATGAATAAGGATTAAATATGGATCCAGATAAGATTCAAGAAATTGTGAATTGGTCTACCCCAAGAAGCACATTTGAGATAAGATGGACTTGCAAGATTTTATAGAAAAATCATTAGAGGTTTCAATCAGATATGTGCACCTATTGTAGAAGCTATCAAAGAGAGTAAACAGCCATTTCAGTGGATGGAGGAAGATGATAGAAGATTTAAATTGTTGAAGAAGAAGATCATTGAAAATCATATATTAGCTTCAAGCCGACTTTTGTTAAATATTTTCAAGCTGAGACTGATGCTAGTGGGAGAGTAGTAGGAGCTATATTGAGTCAAGAGCATATACCAATTGCATATTACAATGAGAAACTAAATGAAAAAAAAAAAAAAGGATTCCTCTTATGACAAGGAATTTTATGCAATTGTTCAAGCACTTAATAAGTGGAGTCATTACCTCATGCCCAAGAAGTTTTGTTTTTCTTGTACACTAACAATCATGAATTACACTTCATAAGAAGTCAACCAAAGATAAACCAAAGACATGCGAAGTGGCTTGAATTTATACAATTTTTTTACCTTTGTGATTAAACACACAAGTGGTAAGAGTAATAAAGTTGTTGATGCCTTTAAGTAGGATTGATTAACTTTTGCAAGAACTTCAAGTCAACAATTTATGTTTTGATTCTCTAAAGGAAATGTATAAGGATGATGCATATTTCATGGATGCATATGCAGCTTGTGAAAACTCATTTTCCCGCAATAGAAGCTAGTGGTTGGACTATATTCTACAGGAGGGGTTGTTGTTCAACAATAATAAACTATGTATACCAAAGTGTTCAATGAGGGGAAATCTTATTAAAGAAATGAATAGTGGAGGACTGTCAGGAAATTTTGGTCAAGATAAGACTTTCGCATAGGTGAATTCTTTCTGTTATTGGCCGAGTATGGAGAATTAGGTAAACAAATTTGTGGAAAAATGCAAGATATGTTAGCATGATGAGGGGAGGAGTTAGAACATAAGACTGTATCAACCACTACCTATTCCAACCAGACCATGGGATTCAATCAACAAGGATTTTGTACTAGGATCACCAAAGACACAAAGGGGGAATGGTTATATATATGTTGTGGTAGATAGATTTTCAAAAATGCTTCATTTTATTGCTTGCAGGAATACTAGTGATGAAACCAATATAGCCAATCTATTTTTTTCATAAATAGGGAGATTGCATGGTCTATCGATAAGAATTGTTTCATATTGTGATACAAAGTTTTTAGGTCGTTTTTGGAGGACCATGTGGAAGAAAATGGGTACTAATCTCAATTGTAGTTCAGCCTATCACCTACAAATTGATGGGAAAACAAAGGTAGTGAATAAAATATTGGGGAATATTTTGAGGAGTCTTGTGTATGAAAATCCTAAGAAGTGAGACCGAATACTTGTTCAAGATTAGTTTTCATATAATGACTCACCAAATAGGAGCACATGTTTAATGAGTCCATTCCAGATTGTGCATGGAATGCATCCAATAGGAGTATATGATCTAACGAATTTGGAAAAGAAGGAACTAAGGAGTGCAGATGGTGAGGATTTTTCTATAAGCATGTAGGAGATGCAAGAAAGTGTCAGGAAAAGATTTCAGGATAGTAGTGGTAAATACAAACAGAGGGATGAGATGAAAATGAGACAAGTGAACTTTCAGGTTGGTGATTTGGTTATGGAATATTCGAGAAAGGAGAGGTTTCTAGTGGAGACTTACAACAAATTGAAGCTGAAAAAGATTGGACCTTGAAGAATATTAAGGAAATTTCCTGCCAATGCATATGAAATTGAACTCTCAACTAGTATTGGAATTTCTCCAATTTTCAATGTGGCATATTTTTATCCCTTTAAGAAGATAAAAGGTATTTAAAAACATGATCTTGTAAGTGATGAATATAATACCATTGAATGGAAATAAAAGTTTCCTAAGGAAGTTCAGAAGGAGATTGAAGTAGTATTGGACAAGAAAGTGGTAAGGAATACGAGAGGTAAAGACTACTTTCAGTATTTGGTTAAGTGGAAGAATCAATGAGAGGAATATGCTACTTGGATGACCAGGCACTACAAATGGATGAGGTTCTTACAATATTTTCATTTGGTCATAAAGTATAAGAAGGGTAGCACAAACAAGATGCCACACATGCTTTCATGACCACCCACGTCCAAGATTACAACTTTGTTAACTTTAATGCACATGGAGCCTTTTACTCATGATGCATATAAAGAGACATACATAGAAGACGAGGACTTCAAGGAGGTGTGTTAGCAACTACATGGCCAAATTCACATAGAATAAGGTGACAACAAGGTTGATTATCTTTTCAAGAATGGTTTATTCTACAAGCTCAAAAAACTATATGTCCATAAAGGTTAATGTTTGTAGCTTATTAGAGAGACTCACACCCCCAAGGTCATGAGACATTTTAGTGTTGGGACGATAGTTTCCAACTTACAAAGGTATGTGTCCTTGTTCATAATGAAAGAATATGTAGCACAATATATTATCTGATGTGTAATTTATTCTACTAGCACGCCAATAACAAGAAGCAAGGTCTATACCATCCCTTACGTGTACCCATTCGACCTTGGGAAAGTATTTACATGGATTTTGTGGGAGGGTTACCAAGAACCATGAAGATACATGGCTATTTATTTGTGGTGGTTGAAAGGTTGAAAAAAATGTGCATTCTCATGCATTTTAAAAATGCCATAAAGGGACATGAAACATCAAATTTGTTCTTTGAATGGGTTTGGGTACAGTTTGGGATACCAAGGAGAATCATATCATACATGGACACTAGATTTCTCAATGACTTCTCGATTGCATTGTGGGAGAATATGGACATTGATGTAGGAGCATCTTCCTAAGTGAATTTCGAGATTGACCCGAAGGGTCACAAAACAATTTACCAAGGGAGTTGGTTCCCTATTTTTATTTGTTGTAATAACTAGATGTTTCTAGAAGACATGTTAGCATATGTATTTGTTTGATAGTTGAGATTAGTGTTGTTTTGTTGCTAATATTTAGGGGCGAAATTATGGAATTAGGGTTTGTTGAGATAGTTGGGGATTTGTCTGTTTGAGAGCTAACGAAGAGCTATGAGTTTATATTGATTATGGTTGTAATAGGGAAAGTTTAACAAGTGTGTAGAGTGAAGAAATCGTGTGTTTGTAGAAGACAAGAGTCTGAGAAGGGACTAAGCATGAATGTTTAATTTCATTCCTTCAATCATTGAATAAAGATTGTGTTTGTAAAATTATGTCTCCATACATGTGTTTGTAAATTTATGTTCTTGTAATTGGTGGATTAGAAGTGTAGGTGGTTGAGATCGTAGAGATCATATGTAGAATCAGAGTTCAATTCTACAGAATGTATGAAATTATAGAGGATATAAATCAACGTTCAAGATTAGATCTGGGAGGATCTTGCGAGATCGATGGTTCTGGTCAACAGTCTATTTGACCCCGAAAACAAGCGAGCATGTGTTCAGACCCTTTTCATGGGAGTCCCAACCTAAGTCTGACCCCGATGTAATAGTTGCGAGAGAAAAATATGGCCATCCATCGGATTGGATATTCGAGCCAGATCCATAGTTCATTAGGATTGATGATTAGAGTCTAATTTTCCAATAGACTCTCAATAAAAAAATCCTGACAATAGATCCTGACCGCTCATCAGGATAGAGCTACTAGGAAGATTCATCGTCCATCAGAGCTGGATTTTGGAGCCTTATCTCCAATTTGAATACAAACAAAGTATTTTGACAATAAATTAGAGTCATCTATCCAGCAAAGAGATTGACGGTGTAGATTGGTGATCTAAATAACTCTGATGAAGGATCCAACATTTCAGAGCCTCATTCCAGTCTCAAATTCAAAGATAGCATTTTGAGCTAAGATCTTGATCATCCTTCCAGTGACAATTAATGATTGAGAACAAAATTTGAAATGGCCCGAGACGAAATCTGTGTCGTCCATCCAATACCGATAAATGATTGTTGAGTGTCCCTCATTAACACTCTGAGGTAAATATATGATCGTCCGTCAAATCCTAGAATCAACTGTCATGATTAATAGAGCTTCAGAGTAAATTTATTAGATCTTTTTAAGATTATTCACTCTAATGCACCACTCTGAAGAGATCTATCCTTCTATTTAAATGAAATATTAATTATTGGAAGGAAAATTCGCAATGGGAATCACTCGCGGTTTAACTGGATGAATAAATCCTGCAAAATTCTTAAAGGATTTTATCCCGTGGACTTCGTGTGTGATCGTATGGTCAAAAGAGGGATTAATTCCTAATTGAATCTATGCAATGTAGAAGCACAGAGAGATATTTGAGGCCGTGAATAGAGAAATTCACAAACATAGATCGTTTTTTTATCCTTATAATGTGGGTTTGTAGCCGACAACTATCAGACACTAGGCTCAAGAGGGTAAAATTTCTCCATCCACAAATATATGGGAAAACAAAAGTAGTTAATAGGACTTTGTTGCATCTTTTGCGGGGTTAGAATCATAAGAATCTGAAGACCTAGGATGAAAATATGATCTATATACAACATTCATATAACATATAAGTTCACACTTCTACTGGTAAGTCACCTTTTGAAACTTGCTTTGGATAATTTCCACCTTCACCCTTAGATGTTTTATATGGACAACAAAAGGTAGTGAGGGAGGACCTCACAGGAGATGCATTAAAAACATAATTTTTTTTAGAAGATTAGGAAGATCCATTTAATGCAAGTACATGACATGTTGAAGAAGCCACATGGAAAGTACAAGGCTAGACATGACCAATACAAAACATAAAGAACGTTAAGAGTGGGAGAAAGAGTGTCATTACAACTAAATAAGGGAAGACTACAAGGTCCTCGTAACAAGATCAAGGCTTTGCAATATGGTCCTTTTAAGGTATTGGAAAAGGTTTAAGATAACACCCACATACTTAGTCTACTCTCATACATGTGCATTTACTCATAAGTGAATGTGGAGAATCTGAAATTCTATGAACCCTCCATGACTGGTCAGAAGAAGGAGCATGCCTTACCTTACATAGAGGATTTAGCACCATATGTTGACACGGAGTTGGTAGAGGACACAATTTCGTAGAATCAATACATAACTACATGACAGGGGTAGCATGACCTTTCGCAGGTTGGGTTGAAATGTCAAATTCTAGGAAAATAAAAGTGGTACTCAAGGGAGAAGGTAGAGGAGAAATTTTCCTCACCTGATTTAGTAAATACTTTGGCAATCAAATGTCTCCTTAAATGTGGAGGTATGCTCCATATTGGTAATTATATTATTTTTTATCTATATCGATGTTTTTAGAGGGGAAAAAAATGGAGGAATCTATTGGAAACATGCCAACTAATTTCCTCATGCAGTCACATGCAGATGCACATGTGCATGCATGCAATCTATTTATGAACTGTTCATGTAACTATGTGATCTATTTGTGTAACTGAGTGATAGATGTTATATATACAAGCATACCCATAGAGTTAGAGGACAATGCTAGTGCAGGCAAGTACATTGTGAGAGGAGAAGATGGTTGTAATTCTCCCTTGAATAAGAAGAAGACTAATAATCATTGCCCGTTATTTTTTCTCGACTTGGGTTTCCACATAAATCATTTTGTCAAGTGTATGATTGATGTGCTTGGTTTAATTAGTGTTTTATCTTGATTATTTTATGCTCTATTATATGTTGTGTTTTTCCTCCATTGCCTAACAAGTGGTATCATAATGCAAAGTTGAAGGCTCTGAGAGCGAAGGAGAAGAGAATCTGGTTGTTGGATATCAGAGCAGGTGAGCCAAGCCAAACGGATTTGCATGAGTTCAAGAAATCCATTAGATGAGATATGGCGTGTGAGAGTGAATTCTTACTAAACCTGCACATTGAAGATTCGATCTAAGAACTAGAAGAGCTTGATTCCTGTGTTGCATGCAGGAGGAGGACAAAATCGTTGATATTTCTTTGACTATCACTCCTTAGAATCGCTATCAAACTTTATGTGTCGGGATTTCTGCAGATCATTTCCCTTCACAACTAGGAAGGGGTGCAATAACTATTCATCATCGCACCTATGCCTTGTGGGAAGCACGATACTGGTGGAAACTCATTTTAACCAAAGGTATATGCATAGAACTTAAAAGTATATGCATGCACAGAACTCAAGGTATTATGAAAGTGGACTTTTTTTTTATGCATGGATAATAAGAGGATCGCCATGTTAAATTAATGGATGTCCATTATGTTTTGGTAAAAGTTTTTGAGGTAAAAAAAAATTATTAAATATCTTCCTTAAAATATTTATTAAATATTTTTTGAGTTTTAAGGTTCAACTTTGAGTAAGAAAATTATTCTATATTAAGGATTGGTTTTATAAGCAGTGGATTTGGAGTTTTGTGCTAATGGAGAAAGTGCAGAGTTCTAAGTTTGAGGTGGAAAAATTCAGCGGTAAGAATAGCTTTGCACTATGGAAACTCAAGAAGCAATATTTTCTTGTGCAACAAGGATTGCAAAAAGCCTTGGCTGGAAAGTCAAAGAAACCGACAAGCATGGTAGAAAAGGGCTGGGAGGATCTGGATGCAAGAGCTCTCACTACTATTCATTTGTGTCTGGCAGATGAGGTCTTGTTTAACATCGTTGAAGAGACGACAACAACAAGTTTGTGGACCAAACTGGAGATTCTATATATGACAAAGAACTTGTCAAACAAAATCTTCTTGAAGAGGAAGTTGTACAACTTGCGGATGAAAGAAGGTACGAAAATTATTGATCACTTGAATGTCTTCAATACTCTGATTTGTCAATTAAATAATATGGAAATAAATTTCGAAGATGAGGACAAGGAGATTACACTATTGTGTTCGTTTTCTGAGTCTTGGGATCATTTGTTCACAACTATGTTCTTTAACACAACAAATACCATTGATTATGACATTGTTGTGGGAGCTTTGTTGTCTAAGGAGATGAGGAAATGATCTGGTAAAGAAACCTCAATTGCAAAAGCAATGGTGGTTAGATGTCGATTTACAGAAGGAGGGAAAGATCATAAAGGTACAACTAGGTCTCAGTCAAAAGACAGTAAGGGTAAGGAAAACTGTTGGTTTTGTGGAAAATCTGGGCATCTCAAGAAGGATTGTTGGAAAATGCAACAAGCATCCAAAGAGGACTCCACAAAAGAATCAAATTCAACTGCAGGTATGATTGATGAAGTTTTGTCTATATGTTGTCTTTCTCCACCTATGTTCGCATAGAAGGTGCAGGGCGGTGATGGTTGAGTCACCGTGAAATAAATAATAATAATGAATTGTATTTACTTTGGAGTTGTAGAAACTATTGATTGCATGTAAATGGGCATATGTATGTAAGACCTGGATAGGAATGTGTACCCCTAGTTTATCAGTCACCTATGAAAATTCTAGAAATAGATTTAGGTATATAGGGTTAACCTTGACTCGGGGAAAAGATAATAAGTTAAATTTGTTTGTAGGTCAAAGAAGGTGGTTTCTTGAGTCCATGTTTTTGGGTATCCTGTGGTATTGTGTCCATCAATTGCATGTAATGAGGCCTATAAAAGGCTTGGTGAACTCCATTGTAAATGGGCTTGGAGGTAAGAAGTGAAGTCTCACTTAGTTGGTTTGACCAGATTTGGTCAAAGTTGTTTGAATGCAAAGTTCGAGGTGGAGCAATGTGTCCAGTTTAGAAAGGTGGGTATGTAGAAAGGTTGATGTGTTGGCAGGTCAATCAAGTGTTTGAGAATATATGATTAGGTACGTTTATATCCATGGAACTTGGAAAGTATTGCAAGGAAGTCAGGATTGAATATGCATGTTCAATAATGCCAAGTTGTAGCAATAGTTGTGGACATAAGAGGTTGTGATATCTAGTAATTCACTCACCATCGGTTGCAAAAGATAGGAATATTCAAGAAAATATATGAAAATGTCATCTGGTAATTACTGAAATGTGAAATTATTCGGTTGTGATGCTTATGGTTTTTTATCATGTTTCTAAGTAAGACCTAGATCAAACATGTTGATCTTTGATATGGTGATTATGTTAAGGGATGCAGACTATTGGATTCTACTACCCACATAATCATCATGGAAATAGCTACAGTGTTTGATGAATCTCCTTTTATAAGGATATGTATATGGAAAAACCAAAATGGCTAGTTTAAAACGCAACAGGAGATTTGTTTCCAAACTCAAAAATCATTGTATGGCCTGAAGCATGCTAGGAAAATGGTACAAGATGTTTGATTCCTTCATGGTGAGCCAAATTTTACAAGAAGTGAGTATAACCATTGTGTTTATGGTATATTCATTATCTTGGTGTTATATGCTATGCTTGTTGCAAGCACAGACATGGTTGATATCAACAGGTTGGCTCAGTTGGTTAAGACATTTGTTATGAAGGATCTAGGAGCAACAAAATAAATATTGGGCATGGAAATACACAGAGACAGAAAATATGGTAAGCTTGGTTATCACAACAGAAGTATGTGGTGAAGATACTCAGGAAATTTGTACAACTAATGTGAAACTGGTAAAATCCCTTTGGCTTTCCATTGCAATTTCTCTTCAGGTTTATGTCCTAATTGATGAAAAAGGAAAGTGTTATATGTCTCGCGTATTATATGCTAGTAGGAAGTTTGATGATTGTGATGGGTAAATGGTCAAAATTTCACATGAAATTGGTGTTGTTAATAGAGACACATGGAAAAGCTAGGTCATGAGCATGGAAATGGGTCCTTCAAACACATAAGCACAAGTATCACCTACAATGGTTGCAGTGATTTCGTTTTTGGTTATGATTCATGAGATTTGGACAAGTTCATCGGTTTATTAGACATGTTATTGATGGAGACAGAATGATCCATACTGGAGTGAATCATGCAGGCATGTTCACGTAACGGTATTGTTAGAGAAGTTGTGGAGTTATGATGGTTTTTGGCTTCTCTTGCGGGAAAGGTGAGGGATGAATTAATTAAGGGCATGATATATCAGGTAAATTGTGGTCAAGGTGGAGATTGTTGGAAACACTCCAACGATTTTCCTCATGCGGTCACATGCATATGCCCATGCGCATGCATGCAATCTATTTATGAATTGTTTGTGTAATTGTGTGTTCTATTCATGATCAGTTTGTGTAACTGAGTGATATATGTTATATATATGAGCATACCCGTAGAGGTAGAGGACAATGCGAGTGCAAGTGAGTACATTGTGAGAGGAGAGGATGGTTGTATGCCTATGAAGGATATTGTAATTCTCCCTTAAATAAGAAGAAGATCGATAATCATTTCTCATGTTTTTTTTCTAGATTTGGGTTTCCACATAAATCATTGTGTCAAGTGTATGATTGATCTACTTGGTTTAATGAGTGTTTGATCTTGCTTATTTTATGCTTTGTTATATGTTATGTTTTACTTGCACTGCCTAATAGAATCAACATGCAGGGTAATTTTAATGGCACGTCCTAGTTTGGAAGTTGGGGTTTTCAACCTTCCGTAGTCGTTTTGTGCCATTAATTTTTTTTATGTGTGGTTAAAACTTTCCCATCACAGCTTAGACCTTGTGATCCTATTTATGCATCAAGATCTTTCCAATGGTGCAAACATCACGTCAATCAATGCTCGTATGAAAAATCTATGTCTCCCACAAGTAGACCTATCGTGTTGACCACCATGGTACGAGAGGATGCTACATCAGTCCATGTTACTCATTCATATGGGGTTAGACACGTATGTAATTTCAAGAATATTTTAAAAGGTCAAAAAACCTATCACAATTGAGGGTTGAAGAAGTAAAAAACCTATCCCTAGATGACTATTGAGCTATTTAAATATCGGACCACTAGGAGGAGAAGGGGTTCCATTCTATGTTATTGTATTTTGTTACATAGTAGAACAAAACCGCTAGAAGTGGGAAATTAGAGAGCATAATCGAGGGAGTTAATGTTTTGTAGTAGCCTAACATGCCATATGTCTTAGGTCACTTCATAGAAAGTGTCTTCTCCTTTGCACTTGCATTATTTCCATACAAGAGAGAATAGAGCAACACAACCTCACCTTCTAGCTGAATTTTCTATCATAAGGGTTTTCCAGAGGAAATATTTGTGTTATTTTGTGGATGGCGTGTGATTGTATTTTTTTGTTCTCTATTTTCCACATTTTATCTATTTCATGCATAAACAAAAAATCAATAACTAAAGATTATGGAATCTAAATGAATTTAAGCTTCATAGTGTAGATTTCAAATATTTATGAGATCTATTACATGGCGAACTGTTGTAGTGGAATATCCATGACGGTTTATAGATCATGGATTGAGGTGAGTCAAAATCCAAAGTACATATTCATCTCCCAGAATAAGTACATTGGGGAACTATTGAACAAGTTTTGCATGGCTGAGTGTAATCCTATTTCTACTCCAATGGAATAGAATTTGAATTCACATCAAAAGAAGGGAATGAATTTGAGGATGCAGACAAGTACAAACAACTTGTGGGAAGTCTCATCTATCTTACTACAACTAGACGAGACATTTCATTTGTGTGTCATGAAAGACATTGATTTGTTGCAAAAAGAGTTCTAAAATACTTTATGTGAACTTACAATTTTGGAATTCAGTACTCTAAGGTGGATGGCTTCAACCTAATAGGATATTCTAATTCAGACTTCGATGGGGTTAAGGAGAATGAAGTGTCAAATTCATGTTATCTCATGAGTCTTGGATCAACAATTGTGAAGATCACACAAACAATCGGTTCCAATGGATTCCATAACAGAGGCAGAATATGTGGCACCTACAAAACAATGAAATAGATTGTGTGGCTCAGGAAAATACTTGAAGATTTGCAGGAGAAACAAGCGAATTACATTCCTCTTCTAGTTGACAATACTTATATAGTTAAATTGGCAAAAAAATCCAGATTCCATGATCAAACAAAACACATCAACGTAAAGCATCACCTGATTTGATATCATGTAGATGCTAAGACTATTCACTTGAGACATTGGTTCACAAATGAGCAAATTGCGGACATCTTCATCAAAGCGGTGGGAAGATAAAAATTTGAAAAGTTCAGAATGATGCTTGGACTCACAAAAACCCCTTTAGATTAAGAGGGGAATGTTGACACGTAATCCTTGAGATTACATTACTCGTAAAATAAATTGTAAATATAAATAGTGGTAGGTAATAGGAAGAGTCCCACCAACAATCAGCTTGTATATTTATTCAATTTCACATTAATATAATCACACAAATGTAGAATTAGGTTTTCTACGGTACCTAACCATACCTAGCAACGTCCCAAATACAATAAAAATGATCCACATAGTTGTGTTTGTTTTGGTCGTAAAAATGTAACAATATGAAGGTTTGAGATGAGGCATTTCTATGAAAGGTACTACAAACATTATGATCTCCACCTAACCTACATGTGTAGAGTAACTATACTATCATTACCACATACAAGTTTGGGCTTTTTCTAGACACGTGTCCTTGATAAGTACAAATGCACATGGGTTATCATGGAATATTTTCACAACTACAACTCTTAACACCCCCAATTGGGCCAAATACATGTCACCTATCTTTTCAATACACCAATAAAATAGTGTACACCCATAAAATATGGGTATTATTAATTAGCTACATCCCAAGTACCTTTTCCCCCCGACTCCTAACCACTTTTACATCAATAAAATATGGGCATTATTAAATAGGGGAATCCCAACTACCCAGTGCCCATTATGACTCCTTTCTGCTTTTACATTTTTACCAGTTACTTGTAGGGAAAAGTAATAGAGCAACTTTGGACGTTGATTTACATGTGAGCCATGGTGAGTGGTCACCTCGACAAGCTTTCCGCTGGAAATACCAAAACCGTTTGCGTTTTCCATTTACCGTCATCGTACCGTTCTTATACTTTCACGTGACTTTCACATGCCGAGAATCGGGGATACCCGTGGAATTCGCTAAGTGGATCCGCCTCACCTCAGAACAGCCTGTCGGTTAGCAGGAACACTGAAGTGCGTGGGCGGGTTGAATATTATATATCTAGGGTTTCCAGCCTGCACTGCACAATAAATAGCCCCAAACTCAAATTCTTCGGCGCCGTTTGGGTATTGTATCCAGAGAGCAGCAGCAGCAGTTCTGAAAAGGCAATAGTCCAGTAGAATGTCGTGCACTTAAATGCTATACCGTATTGTACTCAAAAGCCATTCTGAATTGCATTAGCACACTGGTCGACTCTGTAATTGCATTGAACGACAGGATAAAATCGATGATTCTAGGGCCGGTGAAGGAGTTTCTCTGTTCGTTTATATGCCGGTCGGAGCTTCTATAGTCGAGTTGAAAGAAACGGAGAGGTTTTGATCAAAGTTTCGTCAGATCAACTTTGAATCATAACCGACATTCGCCATGAACGGGCTTGGCAAATGCATGAAGATCCCACATGTTGTGAAACTGCAGCAGATCGCGAGAAAATGGCGGAAGCTTGCCAGTGCACGCAAGGCCGCTCGGGCTCTGGCTTGCAATCTTCTTTCCTCGCGGTCTGGTCGAGTCTCTTACGTTTCGGACGACGAGGGGAATATGTCAAAGGACGGGCACCGTCGGTTGGGATCGGCCTCAGCCGTCCCGCCTGACGTACCGGCGGGGCACCTGGCGGTGTATGTTGGGCAGCAGTGCAGTAGGCGATTCGTGATCCGGGCGGCTTATTTGAACCACCCGGTGTTTAGGTTACTGCTCCAGCAGGCCGAGGAGGAGTTCGGCTACGCGCACCAGGGCGCGCTTGCCATTCCCTGCGACGAGGTACTGTTNGGGCAGCAGTGCAGTAGGCGATTCGTGATCCGGGCGGCTTATTTGAACCACCCGGTGTTTAGGTTACTGCTCCAGCAGGCCGAGGAGGAGTTCGGCTACGCGCACCAGGGCGCGCTTGCCATTCCCTGCGACGAGGTACTGTTCGAGCACATTCTAGGTCTCTTCAGCGGAAACGACCACGCCACCGTGAGGCATCTCGACTTGGAGGCAGTTAAGATCAATTTCTGTAATGAATGGAATTGCTCGTCGGAGGCTAAAGGAATATTGTTGGGCAGCGACTCGAGGCCTCTTCTCCATGCCTTTGCATGGAAATCCTTTGGCTGATAGAGTCTCTGGTATGCGGCATTAAGAGCTCGGTAACGAGTAGCTGTAGACCTATACCTAATTAATATTTCTAATGCTCCTGATATCTGCATTCAGTTACCAGCTTTTGAAAACCTGCAAATCTGCTGTGAGAAGATGACACTGCAATAGTAAGGCAGAAAATGGAAACATGACAATGTCCAACATATCCAACCCTAAAGAATATATGTTTTGTAATTTTTGTACTATATCAAGTATAGTGTGTAAATGTCTGATAAAGTGTGAGAGCCGAATTTGGTTCGCTCTGTATACCATACTGTATTGCAGGCCCCAGATTGGTTAATTCTATATACTTTATATTGTAATTGCAGAGGGAGCAATAGAAATGGTACCATTACACCTAAGAATGTTGGAATATCGTTTTAGACTTTCATTGTGTGGTGTAGCATTTCCGTTTTACATGACCCAACGTCGGGTTTGCCGTGCTAAGTTCCAAACACTTTGGTGCATTTTGCCTGAGTTTTACGTACAGTGCAAAAGTCTTTGATGGGGTATTTTGGAACTATCTTTCGCGCCGCGAAAACTTGTGAGAATATAGAGGCACTCTATTTCGACGGTTGTTGGTCGAAGGTTCTGGTGATTTTAATGAGAATGAATCAGCGATCTAACAGAGAGGTTAAATTGAGCCACAACAATCCACTTCGACGGTTGTTGGTCAAAGGTTATGGTGACTTTAATGAGAATGAATCAGCGATCTAACAGAAAGGTTAAATTGAGCCACTAAGATCCCAATTTGTTCTTGGGCTAGTCTTAGGAAAATTTCATCCAAATTGAATCACGGGTTATGTAATTATCATTCTATTGGTTTGAATTGCAGTGTTATAGAGCAAGAAACCAATCATTGCCAATTCATATATGCAATGAAAATATGAATGCCCTCTCACCCCTTTTCTATCATTCACATTCGATTTACTTCATAAATTTATGAAAACTGTACTGAGTATTCTTCTTGCCCCTCACCATTCTCGCCCAATGTCCCTTATTTAATAAAGGTTATGTATGTACAGAGGCTAGATCAAATGGAAGAATAGAGGATGAAAACAATCATAAAATAAGAAAATGCCACATATAAAACTTTCAAATACTATATATAAAAATTACATTGAAATACTTTATGACACTGAAATACTTTATTTCTGTTATACATTGAAATGTCTTTTTGTTATTAATACGACAAGGAATTACATATTAGAAAGCATCTATAAGTGGATAATATTTTTTTATTTTTTACTCATTTTATCTTTACTGTTTTACATATAAAGTTGATATTAAATTATTTTATTAAAAATGAAAATTGAAATATTTTATTTATATCTACATCGAAATATTTTTTTGTTATTAATATTATTTAATTTTTTTTTTATCAATTCCATGTTAAAAACCTAAAAAATTACACATCTCACTCATAATAAATTGTAAAAAACACCTTTATACAATAAAAAAAAGTCAATCTTTTAAATCATAAAAAAATATTCTTAAACAAAAAAAAATCATACTCTATGAACATTAAATCATGATATCATAAAAATACTCACAATATATAAAACTACTAAAATATGCAATACAATTAAATAAACAAATATTATTCAAAATAAGAAATAAAAAAATTTATGCTTAATATATTTATAATATATTTATATTTGTAGTAAAATTCATTTATTCACACTCTTCACCTTGGCTCATAAAAATACCCATTTTGTATAAAACTACTAGAATGTGCAATGCAATTAAATTAGAAATACCCACTTTGTATAAAGCTACTAGAATGTGCAATGCAATTAAAGAATGTGCAATGCAATTAAATTAGAAATACCCACTTTGTATAAAGCTATTAAAATGTGCAATGCAATTAAATCAGAAGGTATTGTTCAAAATAAAAAAATCTTATGCCTAAAATATCTATATTTATATTTGTAGTCAAATTGTCATTCATTCACACTCTTCACCTTGAGTGATTGTAATTGTAGTAATTGAATATCTTATATACTATAGTTTATCATCACAATATGGATTCATGAATACTCAACAAGAGGAGAAAGACCAAACTTGTAAAGGGTTGGAAGCCTGATATAGATGAGGTGTTTAGGGTAGATGAAAGGTCATAGAAGTCAAAATATCTAACACGATGGATATCCTCATGAATATAATTATTATGATATGTTCATGAATAGAATTATTTTCCTTCCAACAAAGGGTTTTCAATTTGGCATCGTAAGATATCTCCATAGGTTAATACAGAGGTAGTTATTACTGAATGTTTTAATTCTCTTTCATAGTTGTGTTTAGCCTTAAGACTCTATTCTCATTATGTAGTTCCTTGGTTTCTTGTGGGTATGGACATGATTATTAATGGGACTCTTATAGTTTCATGCTGTTTGTTATCACTTATTTTGTACTTGTTAATGGATGATATGAAACAAATGGGTTGCTCAGTGCTTGGAGGGTTTTCTTCATTGCTTAGAATGTGTTATTATGTATATGCTTTAATTTGTTAATAACTCTCTTTATTGTCATATGTCTAATCATGTTTTCAGTGATATTTGTTATTAACTTATTTGTTGCAAATGAAGTGCTCTTGGCATTTAGATTATTTTGATTTTTCATGTAGTTGGGAGGGTCTGGTTCAAGTTCATTTCTAGTGGTAATCATGAATTATTCTCCTTGCTATTGGTTATATATCTATCCTTTCTTCTTTGCTCCTTTAGTTAGGATTTAGTTAGTTGCATTCATAGTGCATTTTTACATCATGTACTAGTTGCATTTCATTTTAAACTCATAAGAACATAGACTATGAAAATTGAGCGATAATCAAAAGACTTGTCATTTGAATAAAGAAATTTGCTAGTGTGTTTGTTTAGATTGTATCTATTTCTAAACACATGAAAACTGTGTGAGTTAAGATAACGCAAATTCGTTCAACTTTCCACTTAATATTAGGTGTTTCTTGGGCGTCCTCAATCCTATAAATTGAGGATCTCTCCTTGTTACATTGGAGGAATTTTTTAAGGATGAGGTTGTTTGCCAATTTCGTCATCTCTCGAGGGCCTATGGAACAAAGTCGTGTGTCTATGTATTTAAAAATCACTTGGCAACACAGATATGGCTTGGAATGTTCCAGGCGATTTTTACGAGGAAAATCACTCTATGGCATGGTGTAAACCACGATAGATGGAAATGATTGCAGAAATCAACTCTAATATCAAGTATGCTATATAACAAACATGCTAACAAGACAAGGTAAAGAGTCTACCTCATCTAGACGTTTGATGAAGTCCATCATTGAGCACTTGACTTAAAGAAATATACCTGTAACTTGTCCTCAACAACCAAGATACGAAAACATATGGTGATAATATATAAAGTTAGCACATATAATAACATAATCTATCAATATTCATAACAAATACACCCACGGAATAACAATTTGAATATTTTCAAGACATTAATTGGACGAGAAAATAGTATTTTGATTAGTATGAATGACAAACTTTTATTTCAGCACGTTCGAAACCCAGACACTAAGTCCCTTACAGTTGGGCCTCCACCACTTCAATCCTCCACCAAAGGCAAGATCATATAAGAGAGAAAATGAGGTTCTGCATCAAATAGGGAAGAGCTTGGGGGTTGAACAATGTGTTCAGACTTAAAAGGACAAACAGATACAAACTCAATATGAAGTAATAATTTCTCCATAGTAACTTTGCTCTCAAAGTTGAATTCTTCTCCTCTTCTCCACAGATTGGATATGGCCCATTTATAGCCTTGAAATCGAACTTAAGGGCCAAGTTAGCATGTTTCTAGTATATGGAAGGTCAAGGATCATGGATACGGTGATGTGACATGGAAACTCGACACCATTTTTTAATTTTGAGCAAAAAACCCGATGTACGTGGGATGTAATGGTGCAACTTGTGTATACGCATGTTGTATAGTTGTAAGGGTGCGTATATGTGGAAAAATACAATTTTTGTCTATGGGAACTGCAAAAGGGGACTTGAACTTTGCATAGGGAAATGGAAAAGGCCTTATGAGCAAGTCACATGGGGTGAGGAAAATCTTGCTATAACAAATGCCCCCTAATGTGTGAGGTCAAAAGAGTATCTGTGATGATTGAAATACATTATAATTCCCAGAAGTGGAGTAATGGAGACCCAGCGAGACAAACTCATTGCTCATAAGAATATTACAATCCTTAATGACTTTGTGCACATGGCTACCAATTTTAATTACCCTGCAGATCCATATGGAAATATACCAAACAACTTTTCATGGCCATGAATAGGCAATAGAAAAGTAGATACATGCCAAAGGTTGTCATAGTCACGAACAAGGCCCAGTGAAAACTAGTCTCAAAATCAATCTGAATATATCTGTATACAATGGAGTACAATCTGATCTCCCATGATCATTAAAGTCATATAGGTACTAGTCCAGTGAATGATAACAACAACCCAGGAAAGCTACGACTATGAACTAATGTCTTCAAGCATTCTACACGATCTACCAAAGGTGCAAGTCTACATCATGTGAATAAAGGAGTTGAGGTCAAACACAATGAGACTTCATTTGATTACCGGTCATTAAGGCATATCGTTAACAAACGCAAGACAACCTACCGATAATGAAAGTAGGTATCAAGGCACCAAGTACATTCTTACAAGTGTGAATAAAGGTGTTGAGGTTGAACACTTGAATAATCCATCGATCGGGAGACATTGATGTATTCACAACTGTCGATGGAAAGAGAACCTTCCACTGATGAATGCAAGCCTCTAGGTACTGATAGGAGTCTAGGTCTCATTTACAAAATAGATGGGATGGATTCAATGGAAGGAGACCCACTGAAAGGAGAGCATTAAGGAATCTCTCATCATTCAGCATGAGGTACAAAGCAAAAGCTTGATGATTTGGAGGAATTCAAAATAAGAATATGTTCCCAAACCAATGACCCTATGCATCTTTTGCATGCACCAAATGGAAGCAGTGCATGAAAAATACCCCTTGAATAACATCCAATAAGAAAAAATGCCAAAATGGCAAGGAAACCACCAATAGGGATAATGTCATACAAGACACTACACTAATCCCAATTTGTGAATAGATTTATTGCTTCTGAACGCAAGGGAAACCCCCCAGTCGGCGACAATTGAGGAAATGTCGACTGCTTGGTTCAAGTTTACCTACACATAAGAAAAGTAGGACCAAGGTGCAAAGTAGGACTACAACTTCATATAATTATGAGACACACTGACGGTATGGACGACATGCAAATTCAAGAGTTCTGAGAAATGGCTGACATAGGTTGATAGACATCCTTTGAACAAGAGCATGAGACATATGGATGACTCTGGTAGCATAGACTTGAAGATGAAACTTTCTGATGCAAGAGGAACCAATCAAACTCTTCATAGGGACTGGAAGAGTAACCATTCGGGGGACTAAACTCTAAGTAACAATCTGAGCTTCCTAAGGCCATGATAAAACCAAAATTTTGATCACAAGTGGACTCAAAATTTTTTGGTATGTTCAAAGGCGACACAACTGCTGCCAACATGAGATAATATTCTATTCTCACCCATCTTTTTTTATTTTTTCATATTCAAATGAATGCTTTGATACAGAGGAGGAAATGAGTGTCATGAGTAAGAAATTGGTTCCAACAGTGGAACATAACTATGCACAATGAATGGAGTTGCATGTAGGATATGGACACTTGGGGGAATGTTTCCTCTTGGGGTATAGGGTGTCAAGCTGCAAATGATATGAAAAAGGATTTGCTTGGCTGATGACGCAAATTGCTAAGGTGATAGGATTATAATGCAAAAGCGAGAAACAAAAATAGGCTCAATACTACAAGCAAGATAATTAGATGCAATTACAATTTAACTCCAAAGAATGTCATTTTTCATAAATTTAGTCTACTTGGTTTGAAAAAGGTTTTAACTTACACCAAATAGACATCCTTTCAAATCCAATTTACAAGTGTGAAAGAGAAAAGTTCACTCAACAATCTTTTCATTTTTTGAGAGAGTCGTAAAAGAGCTTTAAGAAGACTCGTTGGGATTCCCCATAGGTATAGGTCAACATGATTATGATTAAGAAATGAGGTTTGAATGCAAATTCATATATTAGATATAAGGAACTCTTGGTCCTACGGAAAAAATCTCTGCACGGGCACCGAATGGCACAAAGGTTATAACTAGGGCACCCATGTTTGGTAAGTCTCTACCATTCAATAAAGACACTTCTAGTTGCAGAAAGAAGGTTCTGTGTTGCTAGTAAATGGGTTTGTACCTAAGGTATACAAATTGTAGTTATAGGATAATGCAAGTGTGCAAAACAGAGTGATGACCTATCCTATATGTTGGTTAATGAAAATACCTTCCAAAGTTATGAACGAATGACATGATGTTAGAAACCACAAGGATCCCTGAATAAAACCACCAAAACCAACTCCATCCAATGCATTATTAGTCCACTAGGCCAAAATATTAGCAAAAACTATGTAAAGTGGGTAACGTTTTTTCTATAAATAGTAAAAAATAACGAGAAAATTGTTCCTTAATCAAAGTCTCGATTTTCATTAAATGCCCAATTGCAAGTCGAACCCCAAACCATTTCGGGGATTCTTGGCCAATTCCTCCTTGGGGCATAAAAACCTAATAGAGCAACATTTTTGAGTTTCGTGAGATGTTGCAAGCTTGTTTAGGTATGGACTATGTGACCACATGCTCCATATTTTCATGAGGCACGGTTTCATAAATTGGATCCCTAAATCCAAATGTTGCATTTCTTCTTACTAACCAAAACCTTAGTTCTCAAAATTGATGAAAAAACAACTTCCGAGGAATTGGACACGGGAGTGGGGCGATCTGGTTGAAATTCTATGATAGGAATCCAATGGAGATGATGATTTCTTAATACGAGTCTCAATTTCATTATATTCTCAGTGGCAAGTCGCATCCCAAACCATTTCGGGGACTCTTGGGCAATTTTTCCTCAGGGCATAAAATCCTAACATAACAGCATTTTTGAGTTCCATGAGATGTTGCAAGCTTATTTATGCATGGAATAGGTGACCAAATTGTCCATTCACTCCCGTGCCACGGTTTCATAAATTGGACCCCTAAACCCAAATGTTGCATTGCTTCAAATTGAGCAAAACCCTTGTTCTAGAAATCAATGAGTAAAGAAATTTTCGAGGCATGGCACTCGAGAGTTAGGGCACCTGAGAGTGAGGGGTGCTCTAGCTGAAATACTATTCCAATAAACCATCGAAGTTGGCAGTTCCTCAATCCTATACTAAGTTTTCATTTTATGCCCAGTTGCAAGTCACATCCGAAACCATTTCCTCCTCAAGTTATAAAAGCCTAAAGAAACAAAAAATTTTAGTTTCGTGAAATGATGCAAGATTTCTTAGGAATGGACTAGGTGACCACATTATCCATCCACTCCCGAGGCATGATTTCACAAATTGGACCCCTTAATCCAAATGTTGCATTGCTTCAAACTAAGCAGAACACTAGTTCTCGAAGTAAATGAGTAAAGCAACTTCTGAGGCATGTCACCCAGGAGTGATGATGGGTTCTCTAGCTAAATTCGTATCCTAGTAATCCATCAGATTCAACGGTTCCTCAATATGAGTCTTGGTTTCCGTTTTATGCCCAATTGCAATTCATATCCCAAACCATTTCGGGGACTCTTGGCCAATTCCTCTTCAGGGCATAAGATCCTAATGGAACAACATTTTTTAGTTCCCTGAGATGTTGCAAGCTTGTTTGGGAATGGAATATGTGACCACATTGTCCATCCGTTTTCGAGGAATGGTTTCATAAATTATACCCTAAATCCAAATGTTGCATTGCTGCTTATTGAGCAAAACCCTAGTACTCCAAATTGATGAAAAAAACAAGTTTCAATGCATAGGACCCTAGAGTGAGGGGTTTTCTAGATGAAATCTTATCCTAGGAATCCAACGGAGAGAACAGTTTCTCCATCCGACTCTTGATTTTTGTTATATTCCCAGTTGCAAGTCACATCCCAAACCATTTCAGGGATCTTGGCCAATTCCTCCTTAGGGCATAAAAACCTAACAGAGAACATTTTTGAGTTCTATAAGATTTTGCAAGTTTATTTAGGCATGGACTAGGTGACCACATTTCCCATCCTCTCCCAAGGCACAATTTCATAAATTGGACCCCTTAATACAAATGTTTCATTGGTTCAAACTGAGCAAAACACTAGTTATCGAAATCAATGAGTAAAGAAACTTCTGAGGCATGGCACCCAAGAGTGAATGGTGCTCTAACTGAAATCCTATCGCAGTAATCCATTGGATTCGATGGTTCGGTAATCCATGACTTGGTTTTCATTTTATTCGCAGTTGCAAGTCGCATCCCTAACCCATTTAGGGGACTCTTGGCCAATTCCTCTCGACGATATAAAAGCCTAACATAACAACATTTTTGAGTTTCGTGAGATTCTTCAAGATTGTTTGGGTATGGAATAGGTGACCACATTGTCCATCTTATCCTAAGGCATGGTTTTATAAATTAGACATCTAAATCGAAATGTTGCATTGCTTCTTACTGAGCAAAACCTTATTTCTTCAAAACGATGAAAAAAAAACCATTATTTTTCTAGAATGGGACCTAGGAGTGAAGGGTTCTCTAGCTAAAATCCTATCCCAGGAATCCAACGAAGATGAAGGTTTCTTTATCTGAGTATCGGTTTTTGTTATATGCCCAGTTGCAAGTCACATCCAAAACCATTTCGGGGACTCTTGGCCAATTCCTCCTCAGGGCAGAAAAACCTAATAGAGAGGCATTTTTGAGTTATGTGAGATGTTGCAAGATTTTTAGGCATGGAATAGGTGACCACATTATCCATCCTACCCTGAGGAAATTTTTCATAAATTGGACCTATTAATCCAATGTTGCATTGCTTTAAACTGAGAAAAACACTAGTTGTTGAAATCAACGAGTAAAGCAACTTTCGAGCCATGGAACCCAAGAGTGAGGGGTGATCTAGATGAAATCCTATCATAGCAATCCATCATAGTCAATGGTTCGTCAATCCGAGACTGGGTTTTTGTTTTATGCCCAGTTGTAAGTCGCATCCCAAAGCATTTAGGAGACTCTTGGCTAATTCCTCCTCAAGGAATAAAATCCTAATGGAGTATCATTTTTTAGTTTCATGAGATGTTGCAAGCTTGTTTAGGCATGGAAAAGGTGACCACATTGTCCATCCGTTCCTAAGGAATGGTTTCATATATTAGATCCATAAATCCAAATGTTGCATTGCTTCAAACTAAGCAAACACTAGTTCTCATAATTGATAAAAAAAACAACTTCTGAGGGATTGGACCCAGGAGTGAGGGGTGCTCTAGCTAAAATAATATGCGAGGAGTCCAACAGAGATGATGGTCCCTCAATCAAATTATCATTTTTTTTTATATGCCCAGTTGCAAGTTGCATCCCAAACCATTTCGGGGACTCTTGCCTAGTTGCAAGCTTGTTTAGGAATGGGCTATGTGACCACATTGTCCATCCTCTCCCAAGGAACAATTTCATAAATTGGACCCCTAAATCCAAATGTTGCATTGATTCAAACTAAGAAAAACCCTAGTTCTCAAAATTGATGAAAAACCAACTTCCAAGGGATTGGACCCAGGAGTGAGGAGTGATCTAGATGAAATCATATGCCAGGAATCCAACAGAGATGACAGTTCCTCAATCCGAGTCTTAGTTTTAGTTATATGCTCAGTTGCAATTCACATCCCAAACCATTTTGAGGACTCTTGGCCAATTGCTCCTCAAGGCATAAAAGCCTAAATGAGCAACATTTTTGAGTTTCATGAGATGTTGCAAGCTTTTTTATTCATGGAATAGGTGACCAAATTGTCCATCCACTATCAATTCACGGTTCATAAATTGGATTCCTAAATATAAATGTTGCATTGCTTCAAACAGAGCAAAACCCTAGTTCTCCAAATGAATGAGTAAATCAAATTCTAAGGCATGGCACCCAAGAGTGAGGGGTGATCTAAATGAAAACCTATTTCATAATCCATCGGAGTATATGGTTACTCAATCCGAGAATCAATTTTTATTTTATGCCCAATTGCAGGTCGCATCCCAAACCATTTTGTGGACACTTGGCCAATTTCTCCTCACGACATAAAATCCTAACAGAGAAACATTTTTGAGTTCCGTGAGATGTTGCAATCTTGTTTAGGCATGGAAAAGGTGAACAAATTTTCCATCCCCTCCCGAGGCATGGTTTCATAAATTTGACCCCTAAATCCAAATGTTGCATTGCTTCAAAATAATCAAAACGCTAGTTCTCGTAATCGATCTAAAAAACAACTTCCAAGGGATTTGACCCAGGAGTGAGAGGTGTTCTAGCTGAAATCATATGCTAGGAATCCAATGAAGATGACGATTCCTTAATCCGAGTCTCGGGTTTTTTTATATGTCTGGTTTCAAGTCACATCCCAAACTATTTCAGGGACTCTTGGCCAATTCCTCTTGGCAAGCTTGTTTAGGCATTGAAAATGTGACCACATTTCCCATCTTCTCCTGAGGCATGGCTTCATGAATTGGACCCCTAAATACAAATGTTGTATTTCCTAGAACTAAACAAAGCACTAGTTCTCATAATCGATCAAAAAATCAACTTCCGAGGGATTGGACCCAGGAGTGAGGGGTGCTCTAGCTGAAATCATTTGCTAGGAATCCAACAGAGATGAAGTTTCCTAAATCAGAGTCTCGATTTTTCATTATATTTCCCATTGCAATTCGTATCCCAAACCATTTCGGGGACTCTTGGCCAATTCCTCCTCAGGACATAAAAGCTTAATAGAGCAACATTTTTGAGTTCCGTGAGACGCTTCAAGATTTGTGGGGAACTGACTAGGTGAACAAATTTTCCATCCTCTCCCAAGGAATGGTTTCATAAATTAGACCCATAAATCCAAATGTTTCATTGCTTCTTATTGAGAAAAACCCTATTACTCCAAATCGATGAAAAAAACAACTTTCGAAGAACGAAATATAGGAGTGAGGGGTGCTCTAATTGAAATCATATCCTAGGAATCCAACGATGACGATGGTTTCTCCTTCCGAGTCTAGATTTTCTTTATATTCCCAGTTGCAAGTCGCATTCCAAACAATTTTAGAGACTCTTGGCCAATTCCTCCTCAAGGCATACAAACCTAACAGAGCAACATTTTTGAGTTCTGTGAGATGCTACAAGCTTGTTTAGGCATGGACTAGGTGAGAACATTTTCCATTTTCTCTCGAGGAAAGGTTTCATAAATTGGACCCTTTAATCGAAATGTTGATTTGCTTCAAATTGAGCAAAACACTATTTGTCAAAATCAATGAGTAAAACAACTTCCGAGGCATGTCACCCGGGAGTGAGAGGTTCTCTAGCTGAAATCCTATCCTTGTAATCCACTCAAGTCGATCGTTCCATAATACAAGAATCATTTTTTGTTTTATGCCTAATTACAAGTCACATCCCAAACCATTTCATGGATTCTTAGCCAATTCCTCCTTAGGGCATAAAAGCCTAACAAAACAACATTTTTGAGTTTTGTGAGATGCTGCAAATCTTGGTTAGGCATGGACTAGGTGACCACATTGTCAATCTTCTCCGAAGGTATGGTTTCATAAATTATACCTTTAAATCCAAATGTGGCATTGCTTCTTACTAAGAAAAACCCTAGTTCTCCAAAACGATGAAAAAAATAACTTCCAAGGCATGGGAGCCGAGAGTGAGGGATGCTCTAGCTAAAATCCTATCCTAGGAATCCAATGAAGACAATGGTTTCTCCATATGAGTCTTGTTTTTTTTTATATTCTAAGTTTCAAGTCATATCCCAAACCATTTTGGGGACTCTTGGACAATTCCTCCCGAGGGCATAAAAACCTAACATAGAAATATTTTTTATGTTCCATGAGATGTTGCAAGGTTTTTTAGGCATGGACTAGGTGATCGTATTGTCCATCCTCTCCCGTTGCACAGTTTCATAAATTGGACCCTGTAATCCAAATGTTGTGTTCCTTCAAACTGAGAAAAACACTAGTTCTCGAAATAAATGAGTAAAGAAACTTCTGAGGCATGGCACCCGGGAGTGAGGGATGCTCTATTTGAAATCCTATCCCAGTTATTCATCAGAGTCAATGGTTCCTCAATTCAAGACTGGTTTTTTGTTTTATGCCCATTTGCAAATCGCATCCCAAATCATTTCGGGGACTCTTGGCCAATTCCTCATCAGGGAATAAAAGCCTAACATAGCAACATTTTTGAGTTCCGTGAGACCCTACAATATTGTTTAGGCATGGAAAAGGTAACAAAATTGTCCATCTTCTCCTGAGGCATGTTTTCATAAATTGGACCACTGAATCCAAATGTTGCATTACTTCAAAATAAGAAAAACACTAGTTCACGTAATCAATAAAAAAAACAACCTTCGAGGGATTGGACCTGGGAGTGAGTGGTGCTCTAGATGAAATCCTATGCCAGAAATCCCATGAATATGATGGTTCCTGAATCAGAGTCACATTTTTTTTTATATGCCATGTTGCAAGTCGCATCCCAAACCATTTCGGGGACTCTTGTCCAATTCCTCCTCAGGGCATAAAAACCTAATAGAGCAACATTTTTTAGTTTCGTGAGATGTTGCAAGATTGTTTAGGCATGGAATATGTAAAAACATCGTACATCCGCTCCCAAGGCATGGTTTCATAAATTGGACCTCTAAATGCAAATGTTGCATTGATTCAAACTGAGCAAAACCCTAGTTCTCAAAATTGATGAAAAAACAACTTTCGAGGAATTGGACCCGAGAGTGAGGGGTGCTATAGCTGAAATCATATGCCAGGAATCCAAAGGAGACAAAGATTCCTCATTCTGAGTGTCAGTTTTTGCTATATGATCACTTTCAAGTCACATCCCAAACCATTTTGGGGACTCTTGGTTAATCGCTCTTCAGGTCATAAAATCCTGACAGAGCATCATTTTTGAGTTCCGTGAGACGTTGAAATATTTCATATTCATGGACTAGGTTACTACATTGTCCATCCGCTCCCAAGGCATAGTTTCCTAAATTGGACCCCTAAATCCAAATGTTGCATTGCTTCAAACTAAGCAAAACCCTATTTCTTGAAATCAATGAGTAAATCAACTTCTGAGGCATGGCACCCGGGAGTGAGGGGTTATCTAGATGAAATCCTATCCCAATAAGCCATCAGATTCCATGGTTCCACAATATGAGACTTGGTTTTTCGTTTTATCCCTAGTTGCGAGTCGCATCCCAAACCATTTCGAGGACTCTTGGCCAATTCCTCCTCAAGGCATAAAATCCTAATAGAGCAACATTTTTGAATTCCGTGAGATACTGCAAGTTTGTTTGGACATGAAAAAGGTGACCACATTGTCTATCTTTTCCCGAGGCATGGTTTCATAAATTTGACCCCTAAATCCAAATGTTGCATTGCTTCAAACTGAGCAAAACACTAGTTCTCATAATCGATCAAAAAAACAAATTCTGAGGGATTGGACTCAGGAGTGAGGGGTGATCTAAATAAAATATTATGCCAAAAATACAATGGAGACGAAGGTTCCTCAATTAGAGTCTCCATTTTCATTATATTCCCAGTTGTAAGTCGCATCCCAAACCATTCCGGGGACTCTTGGCCAATTCCTCCTCAGGGCATAAAAACCTAATGGAGCAACATTTTTAAGTTACATGAGATGTTGCAAGATTGTTTAGGAATGTACTATGTGACCACATTTTCCTCCTCTCCCAAGGCACGATTTCATAAATTGGACCCTTAAATCCAAATGTTTCATTGCTTCAAACTGAGAAAAACCCTAGTTCTCAAAATCGATGAAAAAAATAACTTCTGAGGGATTGGACCCGAGACTGAGGGGTTCTCTAGCTGAAATCGTATGCCAGGAACCCAATGGAGACAATTATTCCTCAATTTGAGTCTCATTTTTCATTATATGCTTAGTCATAAGTCACATCCCAAACCATTTCGGGGATTCTTGGCCAATTCCTCCTCATGGCATAAAAACCTAATGGAGCATCATTTTTTAGTTCCGTTAGATGATTCAAGCTTGTTTATGCATGGAATAGGTGACCAAATTGTCTCTGTATTCTCGAGGCACAATTTCATAAATTGGACCCCTTAATCTAAATGTTGCATTGCTTCAAACTGAGAAAAACACTAGTTCTTAAAACTAATGAGTAAAGCAACTTCCGAGGCATGGAACCCAGGAGTGAGGGGTGCTCTAGATGAAATCTTATTCTAGTAATCCATCAGAGTCAATGGTTCCTCAATCTGAGACTCGATTTTCTTTTCATGCCCAGTTGCAAGTCACATCCCAAAGCATTCCAGGGACTCTCGACCAATTTCTCCTCTAGGAATAAAATCCTAACAGAGTATTATTTTTTAGTTTCGTTGGATGTTGCAAGATTATTTAGGCATGGAAAATGTGACCACATTGTCCATCCTCTCCCGAGGAATGGTTTCATAAGTTGGACACCTAAATAAAAATGTTGCATTGCTTCAAACTAAGAAGAACACTTGCTCTCGTAATCGATAAAAAAAACAACTTTCGAGGGATTGGACCCGGGAGTGAGGGGTGATCTATCTTAAATCCTATGCCAATAATCCAAGGGAGATGATGGTTACTCAATAAGAGTCTCATTTTTTGTTATATTCCCAGTTGTAAGTCGTATCCCAAACCATTTTGGGGACTCTTGGCAAATTCCTCCTTATGGCATAAAAACCTGAAGTAACAACATTTTTTAGTTGTGTGAGATGTTGTAAGCTTGTTTAGGCATGAAATATGTGACCACATTTTCCTTCTCTCTTGAGGTACAATTTCATAAATTGGACCCCTAAATCCAAATGTTGCATTGCTTCAAATTGAGAAAAACCCTAGTTCTTAAAATCAATGAAAAAACAACTTCTGATGCATTGGACCTGAGAGTGAGGGGTTTTGTAGCTGAGTTCCTATCCCAGGAATCCAATGGAGATGACGGTTTCTCCATCCGAGTCTCGATTTTCATTATATTCCCAGTTGAAAGTTGCATCCCAAACCATTTCGGGGACTCTTGGACAATTCCTCCTCAGGGCATAAAAACCTAACAGAGCAACATTTTTGAGTTTCGTGAGATGCTGCAAGCTTGTTTAGGCATGAATTGGGGGAGATTATTATCGATTCTCTCATGATGCATGGAACCCGAGAGTGAGTGGTGCTCTAGCTGCAAGGCATGCAAAGGCAAGGCATGCAAAGGCAAGGCATGCAAAGGCAAGGCATGGAAATTCAGGGCATGCAAAGGCAAGGTATGACAAGGCATGACAAGGAAAGGTATGATATGGAAAGGCATGGTATGGAAAAATAATTTATGGCAAGTGAATGCAAGGCATGGTATGGAGGGGAATGGCATGGAATAACATACCATACGATAACAAGGAATGGCATGGCATGACAAGGCATGGAATAGAAAGGCATGGCATGGCATGGCATGGAAACACATGACAAGGAAAGGCATGCAAAGGAATTCCATGGCATGGCATGGAAAATTATGGAATGGTATGGAAAGACATGGCTAGGCATTGCAAGGCATGGTATGGAGGAGCATGTGGCATGGAAAGGAATACCATACGATAGCAATGCATGGAATGGAATGGGATGGCATGGCATGTCAAGGAAAGGCATGGCACAACAAGGCATGTCATTGCATGGAAAGGAAAGGCATGGCAAGGAAAGGCATGAAAAGGAAAGGCATGGCGTGGAATGGAAAGGGAAGGAAATGCATGGCATAGAAAGAGAAGGAAATTCAAGGTATGGCATGGAAAGGAATGCAAAGGAAAGGCATGACATGGGATGGAATGACAAGGAAAGGCATGATATGGAAAGAAACGGTATGGAAAGACAAAGCATGACAAGTGAATGCAAGGCATGGTATGGAGAGACATGACAAGGAGATGCATACAATATGATAGAAAGGCATGGCATGGAACGAAAAGGCATGGCATGGCATGGAAAATCAAGGCATGGCAAGGCAAGGCAAGGCATGCAAAAGGAAAGGCATGGCATGACATGGAAAGGAAATACAATGCATGGCATGACAAGGCAAGGGATCGCATGGAAAGACATTCAAAGAAAATGAATGACATGGAATGGCATGGCGAGGAAAGACATTGAAAGCCAAGGCATGACATGGCATGGTAAGGCAAGGAAATGCATGGAAAGGAAAGGCAATGAAAGGCATGGCACTGCAAGGCATGCAAAGGCAAGGCATGACAATATAAGGCAAGGAAATTCACATTGACACATTTTATTACATTTTTGTCATAATTTTCAACACTTTAGGACTTGATGTATTGAATTTTTTCTTTGGAAGGATTGACATTTGGATGTGGTGTAGTTGAATGAGTATCAAGAGCATCTTCAAAATTACCTATAAACTAGTTAATTCTCAAAGGACCATTGAACCATATTATAATGGGCCAAAATGTCCTAGAAAAATATTCATTTGTGAATTATAAGAGAAGAAGACATATAGACCAATTAACTCTCAAAGTATTTTTATAGGCAAATATAATCATATATAGCACAAAATGGAGAGGGTTGGCTCTTACGTTCATGTAATAGAATTTATAGTTGATAGTTAAAATGTATAACACATTTTTTTACGATCTTTACTAACGTTTATTCGAATTGTTGCATGTTTTACAACATTGGAATGGCTTCTTATTTGTAACCTATTTGAAATTTTATTATGGTATGTGCACTTTTATATGATGTAATATGACTATGGTTTCGTTTCATATTTTGTAATATTAGAAATATAACACAAAAAGTACATATTGCATGAAATAAATAATAACTTTTCATTTTGAATGTTCTTTTTTGTAGAACACAGGTCTTCTAGAAGATCTAGTTGATCCTCGTGAGATAGATCCATATTATAATGCGTTTGATACAAACACAGGATCTGATGATGATGATGAAGATGTAAAAGACACTGTGAATGACGATGATGATGATCACATTGATGATGATAAAGATAATGATGATGACCTAGTTGTTGGTAGTAGCCAATGACATTGGTTATATAGACTCCACCATTGATTATTGTTGATATAAATAATAACTTTTCATTTTGAATGTTCTTTTTTGCAGAACACAGGTCTTCTAGAAGATCCTCATGAGATAGATCCATATTATAATGCGTTTGATACAAACACAAGATATGATGATGATGAGGAAGATGTAGAAGACACTGTGAATGACGATGATGATGACCACATTGATGATGACCTAGTTGTTGGTAGTAGCCAATGACATTGATTATATAGACTCCACCATTGATTATTGTTGATATATCGTTATGATGCATATTTTCATGTTTACTATCATATGTATCATTTTCACCTACAATACCATATTATTGTGTTTTATCATTTTGACTTATATCATTTGGACATATATCATCTTAACTTACGTTGATTGATGGCCATGTATTCTAACATGTTATTGATCTACTGTCATATTTGACTTTCACTTGTTGTAGTTATATAGGATGATGATCTTATCAGTATGAAAGATATAAGTTCTTTGACATAATACTTATCTAATACTGATATATTTGACTAGTTTTAATTATAGATGATGATCATGTTGTAATCATTATCTTGTTATTTTATATATACTGTATATTGTAGATTTTATTTAGATGGATATTTAATAAGTATAATGATGTTGCTAGTTTGTATGGATGTCCAATTCGCTAAAAAATATTTATAAAATCTATCATATAAAATATTTCAAATGCAATATGAATTACTCTATAATAATATATATATATTAAGATGCACGATATATTTAACTAATTAAATTGAAATAAAAAAAGTTAAATTACAATATGGAAGATAAAAGGGACACAACATGAGTTGTTAAAATGGAAGCAAAATGTGGCTCTAAAATGGAAGTAAAACTCAAAATTAAATTTGAATCCATACTTGGAGCTATTTCAAGTACCAAGCTAAATTGGTTTCTCAACAAGAAGAAAAAATGGATGCTAATTAGTAAGAAAATCCCTTCACTAAAAGGATGCAAACCCTGTACCTAAAAAAGAAGCAAAACCAAACACTAAAAATGAAGCAAACCTTGAAACTAAAAGGAAGCAAGCCATGGAGCTAACAACAAAGCAATTCAAGAAGCAAAAAAAGATGCAATAATGGAAGCACATCTTGGCATTAATTTGGAATCCAAACTAGAAGCTATTTTTTATGCTACACTAGAAGAAAAATAGGAAGCAAGATTGGGAGCTAAACTAGGTGCTAAATCAAGAGCTAAACTAGGAGCTAAACTAAGAGATAAACCAGGAGATAAACTAGGAGCTAAACTAGGAGCTAAACTAGGAGATAAACCATGAGCTAGCCCAGGAGCTAAACCATGAGCTAAATTAGGCACCACACCTGGAGCTAAAATAGGCGCTAAAATAGGATCTAAAACAAGAGCTAAATTTGGTGCCACACGTGGAGCTAAAATATGCATTGAACTAGTACATAAACCAGAAGCTCAACTAGGTGATAAACCAAGAGCTAAACTAGGAGCTACACTTGGAGCTAAACTAGGCACTAAACCAAGAGCTAAAACATGAGCTAAATTAGGCACCACACCTAGAGATGCGCTAAACTAGGAGTTAAAACAAGAGCTATTTTGGGCATTATTTAGGGAGCTATATCTCACTTTAGGTGCTAAACTAGGCACTAAATTAGGAGCAAAATTGGGTACTAAATAGGGAGATAAACTGGGCACTAAAAAGGGAGAACAACTATGCGCTAAAGAGGGAGAAAAACCTGGCGCTAAAGAGGGAGCTAAAATGGGCTCTAAATTAGGAGCTAAATCCAACGCCCATGTGAACATGTTATTTAGTTTTGCACCATCCTATTGGACCAATTCATGTCCTCAAATGCACTAAAATCCGACACTAAACTAGGTGCTAATGGCTTGTTTTGTTGTAGTGTATTGGGAGTACCTGTGAACATAGATGGAGTGATAGTGTAGTTGACTTTGAATTCATCGAGATTGTGGGTAATAGTCAATCGTACCCAAGTTTGTTTGGACTAGATTGGGCCTTTAATAATTAGGCAATCATCAACTTGAAGAAAATAGAAATGGTTTTTGAAGGAGGCTTAAAGATCATTGCGCCATTAGATCCTATGGAAGAAAGAAGGTATGTGGAGACCACGAGAAGGGAAATTGATAACTTTTTTAACATGACAGTGCGCATGGATGACTATGTCAACCCCACTACAGATGGTTCACTTGGTTGGAGAAGCATAATATCTTGTGCATTAGAATTGAAGGAAGGAATTGAACAAAGGAAGCACTGATTGCATGAAGTTTCGACTAGAAGGTCCACGTGCATTACTCGCTCATTAGGTTGGACCGAAACAAAGGTACGAGATGTGCCAAATTTTGAAGGATTAACAGAGGTAAGTTATTTTTTCAATGAATTCGAGATGAAAATACCCAAACAATAAGGATTATTAGCATTAGATGGTGCAGTAAGAGAAACCCTAATGAGATGGTGGGAAACCCATAAGGAAGGGATAGAGGATTGCAAACAGTGCAAAAGGATGATACATATCAGGTTTGGAATGGAGAAAATTATGCCCAAGTATATAGGCATGAACGATCGGAAGGACCATGTGGCACAATGTAGTACAAATTGGAGGCAAGTGCAGAAGTAGGAATGGATGCACATGTTCATACATCTGCTAGATACAGTTCCCAAAAAATATTACTTAGAGATAGGAGTATGCAGAGGAATGGTGAACTAGGAAGAACTCATCCGAAAATTTAAGGTAACACTTAATTTCGAACCGAAGTCACCATTAGTTGATGAAGTCTTACAAGTCATTAGAAGAAACATTTTTATGGATGAAGGACGAGTAGGAAGAGTACCTACACATAGTGCACACAAAGAGTTTTTGACAACTCATGAATTGTTGGAATGTTATAAAATTACCGAGGATCACAAGGAAGAAGAAGACCTAATAAATGTATAGGTATCATAAATCAAAGGGGAGCGCAACATAGTAGGTATAGCACTTGAATCTGACACATACACAAATCCCTTAAGAGTGCGAAAAGTGAACATTAACATAGAGGAAAAGACAAAGTTTGCAAACAATGGGGATTATTGGAATGAATATGAGACCATGGAAAAGATTGCAAACCTACTGCATGAGTACCAAGATCTTTTTACAACCACCTTTTCATAGATGAAAGGGATAGCTCGAGAATTGGGCGATGTGAATATCTCGCTGAAACCAGATGCTAATCTAATAAGACAGAGACCTTAGAGATTAAATACAAAGTATAAGGACAAATTGAAAGAAAAATTGGACATGATGATAGAAGTTGGTATAACTTAACCCTTCACAAAATTTGAATGGATAATTATGATGGTGGTTCAATATAATAAGAGGAGAATGACGAATTGGGAATAACTCATCCAAAATTTTAAGGTAGCATTTAATTTTGAAGCTAAGTCACCTTTAGTTTGTCCAAAAATATTATAATTTGAGTAGACTTAATAAATTTGAATGATGCATGCTTACATAAACTGTTCCCGACCCCCTTTACAGATGAAATATTCAAAAATGTAGGAAGACAGTAGGCCTACTCGTTCACTGATGGATTTTCAGGATACCATCAGATAAATATTGAACCAACAGATAGACATAAGAGGACATTTGTGATGAAATGGGGAAGTTGCCAGTACATAGTGATGTCATTTGGATGAAAGAATGCACTTGATGTGTTTTCTATAGTGGTTGTTCAAGCCTTTAAGGAGTTTATTCATCAGTTTCTTGAAGTGTACCTAGATGATTGGACTGTCTTTATCCTATTGAGATATCACATATAATATTTAAGGTTGATGCTTGATAGATGTAAAAAATAATAGATTTCATTAAATGTAAAGAAATGTATTTTATACGCACCATTTGGGATACTACTAGGACACGTGGTATGCAAGAAAGGTTTTTTAGTTGATATGCCCAAGGTTTTTTAATAGTAATTTTAAATTTGCAACCACCTAAATCAGTGTGACAATTGAGAGCAATGTTGTGCCATACAAGTTACTATCACATATTTATTAAAGGTTATGCATAGATTACAACCCCAATGCAGACGTTATTGAACAAATAAGATAAGTTTTAATGGAACAAAGATAGTCAGAAGGATTTGAATGTATTGAAACATAAGTTTGTAACCATGTCCATTATGGTATTCTGAGATTGGTAGAAAGAGTTTCAAATTCATGTGGATGCATCATCTATAACACTCGACGTAGTGTTATCCCAACCCCGGGATGGAGAATTAGATCATATGATTACTTTTGTTAGAAGGAATATGTTGACAAATGAGAAAAATTACACGATGACAGAAAGGGAAGGCTTGGAAATGGTGTATTCCTTATAGAAATTCAAACATTATTTGTTGGGATCCCACTTCAATATGTATACAGACCATTATGCACTTATATATCTAGTGAACAAGCTATTGTTTGGGGGGGGAATCTATATATTGTTATTGTTATTCCAAGAATATGATTTTGAAGTTATTGTGAAGCCATGAGAAATGAATGCAGGACCTAACCATTTGTCATAGATACTAATAGGGGAAAATGCAAGGAACCTAGATGATAGCTTACGAGATGCACATTTGTTTTTAGTTCAAATTGTAGACGACCATTTTGTAAAAATTATCTAATACTCGAGCACAGGAGTGGTTCCGTAGGATATGAGAGTAACCCAAAAGAAACAATTAGTGTTTAAATCAACAGATTATCAATTGATCACATGAAACTTATATAAATTAGGCATTGATGGTATACTACGATGATGTGTGCTAGAACAAGAAAGACCCATGATCCTAGAAGAAGCACATGATGGAATTGTAGGAGGAAATTATGCAGGAAAGGAAAAAATGTAGAATCTCTTGTGTGCAGGGATTTGTTGGCCTACCCTCTATAAGGACGGGAAGGAATATTTCCAGAGCTGCGATGTTTTCCATAGAGTAGGAAGACCATCACGAAGGAATTATATTGCCTTGAATCCGCAAGTTACCTTGCAGGTGTTTGAAAAATGGGAAATGGATTTTGTTGGACTCATTAACCCGCTAATGATAAGAATAGGATCCATATACATAATTACCACGACAACCTACTTGACCAGATGGGTAGAGGTAGAACCAATTACAGATTGCATTGTAGAGACAACTGTGTGCTTCTTGTTTGAGAACATAGTTACATTGTTTGGGTGTTTGAAAGTAGTTATGAGTGATGAGGCTGTAAAATAAAGAGTTATCATGATGATGAATTAGTGGTGCCACGTACCATTAAATGTTAGAGATCTTTACCAATTACAAAATTGAACAGTGGATTCACCTAAGATATGAAGTGATGGAGCAATAAAAGCAGGTAATGAATGACAAACATTAGTGGATTAGACGGAGATTTTAGGCGCGAAAGTAAAATAAAACTGGCAATAAAGAATAAAAGAATGCAAAGGGCCAACGAGGGAATATTATTGTTTGTCAAAGTTTACATAGAGAGTCGAATATTTCACAGTCGAAGATTCAAAGTTATAGAGCTAAATTCTCGAACAGAGTTCCAGAACCAAGTAGAAGTTGAAACCAATGTCAAAGTAAAGGATGGCACCTAAGGAAAAAAAAACATCGGACTCAATACCAAAGAAACTGGGAAACCAACCTACAACACCGCCGATAGTAAAAGAAACATAGGAGGCATTGTTATATCCCATCGAGAAATCCAGCAGCGGAACACATCCACTTACATAAGGAAGTGAGGTATCCATTAGTTGAGCCACCGATTCCAAATGGATTGATAGAATAAGGGGATATGCTAGGTATGTTACTAGCTCTTAAATACACCAACCATGTTATCACCGATGAAAATAATTTTGAGAGCTCATACTGAGTAAGTTTTTTATGAAATCCATTAGTTTTGAGACCCAAATGATCATCATAGAACCACATGTGTGGGATAGGGTGTTGCAGAAAGAAGGTCTTCTAAACCTGTTCGACATAACACATTTTGGACGGAGGCAGGAGATAATGTGTTTGTGAAAATTCTACTAAGTTTTGTGCATGGAGGATACCTGTGGCTTGACAGGACAATATCCATTGATACTGATTTGATAGTTCACATCATAGGTCTTACGTCGCAGGGACATGACCCTACATCCTTGTTTTTAAATAATAAGAATGAGAAATCTCTCGATAAGAGCATGATATAAATTTTTCATATATTCCGTGGATAGCATGGTATGGATGTTGCTAGCATATGCGACTCGACGATAAGGTTTGAAATGAAATACTTAGCCTGTAAACTATTGAGGAAATGCATAAAACATAAAGTACCAACAACGATTATTGCCACTGTAGAAAAATGTGTAGAATGTGTCCAAATGAAATGGGAAATTTTTTTGTTGAACCCATTTTTGATTGACTGAGAGAAAGTGTAGGACAAGGAGAAAAAATTCCACTACTCTTGGTTATTGATCCTAATTGCACTATTATCGTGGAGATATCCAGATGATAGTCATTGTTTGGGCCTCAAGGAGAAGCCTTGCTTAGCCCCGCGCTATCAGAACCTTTGGTACACTACACATAAGGCATGCCAGATGGACAATAATGTCACATTATATATCTATAAGGAAACTATCAGAGAAAAAATAGAGAGGATCCCATGCATACTACCTCAGGTAGTCAAGGTGTACAAGGTAGTGGCGTGTTTTAAGGCAAGGTTCCACCATATGTATGTTCAGGCGAAGAAATACCTAGACAAACAGTGGCTTCCAACACGATACAGGTTGATAGAAGAGGAGATGGGAAACATTATGGATGATTGGGATGATGAGTAGAAGATTCAACCCATGTAGTTAGAGCCATCAATGCATCCAAACCCGAAACTATATAATGTCTATGAGAAGGAAGAGGACTAGGACAAAGGGAAGGCCCTAGAGGAGCCAACACCACCACCAAAACCGCACAATGACAGAGAGATAAAAGAGTCATAGATAGGGAGACCCACACAGCAATAACCCAAGCATAAATATGTTAAGGAAGTCACTATTCAGGTACTAACAGAAGAAGATCTATAGAATATAGGTGACCAAGTAAAGGAAGCCACTAACGGAGGACTTCAACGCATAACACAACAACGCAAAGATATGAACAAAGTATGGATTAACATATGGAATAATTTTGACAGATATTAGAAGCCACAAATATTGCGCTAGCGTGACAAACAGAGGAAGAACCAACAACCAACACTACCAAGACTGGAGAGGCAGGGACAAAAATCTCCCAATCCTTGGAAGTCACTAGAGAAAGAAGGCTAATTAGGCTAGTGATAGGGGCAATCAAGTTCCCCATGAATGAGATGAAAGGGAAGTCCAGGGCATTAGTTCACATAGATACAGTGCTATCACAACTACCAATGGATCTGTTCCACGAGCAATAGATGAGTGAAACACAAGAGTTGAACGTACGCATCGAGAAGAAATCTAATGAGATAGTAAATATTACAACATAAAATGTTTCCTTAGAGACAGAGTACTACAAAGTAAAATAGGAGCATGATGAGGCCAAGCAAAAAGTAGAATGAATGTAGCAGGCATTCAAGCAAGTCTGTCAAGAACTCCTAAAAGCGTAGGCCAAGAAGGAAGCCCTTGTGGAAGATGAAGTCACTAAGCTAAGTGAAGTCGTTCAGGGATTCCATGCATGCATATTGGATCTATGTAACATACCCTTCTACCAGCAGGGCATGCATACTACCTCAAAAACCTTGTTTGAAACTGATTTTGAATTTTGATACCATTTACATTATTAAAGAAGCATGGAAGAAACATGATAACAACACATGAAATAATAAATATTCATGCTATGGTATAAACAATATTTAAACATGCCATGTATAGAAATAACCAACAATCAAGCACATCAGATATACAAATCTTAGAGATATTAATTGATAGACAACAAAAACAAATATACAAAAGAGAAACACATGTCATAGAGCACTTATCTTAATCAAAAGAGTTCACCAACTCGTTGGAGACCAATGACGTTACACCCAACCGTAGACATTGTTGTTCCAAGTCTCAATAGAAATGTCACCCCCGAGCCAGGGCTATGAATCCACAAGGACAGTTCTAGGGTGTCACTCAACTTCCACAAACCAATCATCACTCAGGCTCTCATAGTTTACTCAACACACAACAATCCAAATTACACCATCTCTCTTCTCTCCAACCTGAACAACCCAAGAAAATGTACCCCATTCTCTACCATGCAACCCCTTAGGCTATCCACCTCCTTTCAGGGCTCGAATGCATTTGGTCCAAAATCTCCATGTTGGGACTCTCGGGACTCACAACTGTGAACAAATTTTAGTACATGCCAATACATCTAAGACATGCAAGCATTAATTCATGGTTGAAACACACCAGTCATTGATACAACCAACAAAAAATGGCTTCATCCTCAATAATTCACCCCCATGTCCCATTCCAACAACAAGAGTGAATGAGTGAAAAAGTGAATATAAATGGAGAGTGAGAAATGAATAATTAATTAATAGAGTGAGGGAAAGAAGAACCCAAAACCATCCCACAAGATGGGTTTGTATAATTAATTGCAAATTAAGCACCACATGGCCTTCCCCAAGAAGCTTATGTAACCACTTCTCTCCATTAAGAAAATTATGGGTAAATAAAATATGATAAAATGACTTATCCCCTTAAGCCCTCTCTGTCGTGGAATCATATCCCTCTATAACTCTTGTCCTTGTCTGTCTTTCATCCATCAATGTAATTTATTATTAATAATGATCATATAATTACATTTCCTAGGCACATTGAACTGTTTAAGTGTTTGGGCACTCCATCCTTTCATCAAATAAAAAAATACATTATATCTTAAGAGGACTCAAAACCAGGGTACTACATTCCCCTCCCCCTTAATTTTCCACTGTCCTTAGTGCATATACAAAATCAAAATTTAAATTTAAAAATTTATTCAAAAATTCATGGGTACTATGCTTGCATGGCATATTCATGCTTCCAATTAGCTTCTTCAGGACCGTAATAGGCCCACTAAACTTTTACCAACTCTATAACTCGATTTCAAAGAATTTTGACTTTTTTGTTTAATATATGCACTAGTTGGACCTTAAAGTATCCCTCTAGTTCTACCTGAATCAAATTTCAATCAATAACATGGTTAGGATCATGTATGTAATTTTTCATCAAAGAGACATGAAATACATTCTGCACATTCATGCAAGCAGGTGATGCAAGCATGTATACAACTGGCCCTGTTCTGTCCAAGATATCAAATGAACCATAAAATATTGTTGTTAGCTTTGTACAGCTACCCAAATTCAATGACCTCTTCTTGGGATTCACTTTTAAAATAACATGCCCCCCCACTTGAAATTCTCTGGTTGTCATGTTCTTATCTACAAAACTTTCTATCTATCTTGAGTTGCCCTTAAATTCTGCTTAACTCTAACCATTTGGTCTTCCATGTCCTTGAGCAATTCTGGCCCAAGTACTACTCTATCTGTTTGGTTTGTCCCAACTCACTGGAGTATTGCATTTTATACTATACAAAGCCTCAAATGGGATCATCTTCAATGAATCTTGATACCCATTATTATAGGCGAACTCAACCAAATGCAAGTAGTCTTCCCACTTAGATGGTTTATCCATCACATACATTCTCAACATGTCTTCAATCAGTTGGTTGACTTTGTTTGTATGCCCATCTAGATGTGGATGCTATGTTGTGCTAAAATTCAAATTTGTACCAAATATGTTAAATAATCCCCTCCATAAATTTGAAGTAAACTTTGTATCTCTATCTGAAAAAATTGCCTTAGGTATCCCATGCAACTTAGCAATTTCTCTCATGTAAAATTCTGCAATATTAGTTGTTGTATGAGTCCTTTTCATAGGAACAAAATGAGTAGCCTTTGCCAATTTATCCACAACTATCATTATGGATACATGTTTCCTTGTCCTAGTAAATTTAGTTATAAAATCAATGGTTACCACTTCCCATTTCTTCTTTGGGATTGGAAATGGCTGAAGCAAACTCGTTGGGTGTCTATGCTCATATTTTACTCTCTAACATTCCATACATCTGACAATGTAATCAACAACATTCCTGGACAAAAGAATTGGCTTCTTATTGTTGCAATTCTTTTCTGGTAACCAAGATGTCCAACACATGCAACACTATGCCTTTCTTTTAGTACCAAATTCCTAAGTTCTCCTGAACTAGGAACATAAATTCTATTCTTATGCATAAGCAATCTGTCTTCCTTAATCTCATAACCTTTAATTTTCAGTTGTGCGTTTTCTTCTTGTAAAATTTCTTTTACATGTAGGTAATGATAATCTATAACAACAACATCTAAAATTCATCTCTTTAAATCTCACTGATGCATACTAAAAGATGTAGCATGCATGAGATGTACTCTTATGTTGAGTTAATCAACAACTTTATTTTATTTCCCCTTGATATGATTGATGTCAAAGTCATACTCACTTAAAAAATTCCAACCATCTTGTTTTCCTAGCATTCAAAGTTGCTTGTTCAAAAATATATTTTAGACCACTATGGTTTGTCCTTAATTTAAATATTTTTCCCATGAGATAATTCCTCCACATATTCAATGCATGGACCAAAGCAGTAAGCTCCAAATCACATGTGGCATAATTCCTCTCATGTTTTTTGAATTTACTGGACTCATAATCAATGAAATTTACATTTTGAGTGATGAATCCACCAAGTCCTTCCTTGCATGCATCTGTACGTACCACAAAATTCTCATTTGAGTCAACAATCTTTAAAACAGGTGCACTAGTAAGCAATTCTTTCAACAAATTAAAATTCCCTTCACACTTTGTTGTCCATTCAAAATTGACACCCTCTGTCCTTATTTTATAAAGAAGTTTTGGGATGAGGAATATTAGACAACCCCATTATAAACCTCCCATAGTATCTGGCTAATCCCATAAAATATCTAATTTCTGAAACATTCCTGGGTGTTGGCCATCCTCTAATGGCTTCAATATTTTCTGGCTCTATTGTTATTCCTTATTCTGAAATAATATGACCCAAATAATGGATTTGTTCTTGGTAAAAAGAACACTTACTAAGCTTGGAATAAGGCTGATGTTCCCTCAACACTTGCAATACCAACCTCAAGTGATGTTCATGCTCTTCCTCGGACTTAGAATAAATAAGTATGTCATCCAAGAACACAATGGCAAACTTATCTAGATAATTTCTAAATATGCCATTCATTAAGCACATAAAGACAGTTAGTGCATTGGTCAGTCCAAATGGCACCACAACAAACTCATAATGTCCATACACAGTTTTAAAGGATGTCTTATTGATGTCTTCTTCCTTGATTCTTTCATGATGGTATCCGGATCTGAAGTCTATCTTTGAAAATATATTTTCTCCTCTTAGATGATCAAAGAGGTCATCAATTCTAGGTAGAGGGTATTTGTTCTTCACAATTGTTTCATTCAACTTTCTAAATTCTATGCAGATCCTCAAGGTTCCATCCTTCTTTTTAACAAAGAGTACTAGTGCTCCCCAAAGTGAAACACTTGGACATATGTACCCTTTCTTCAACAACTCTTCCAACTTCATTTGCAATTCTTTCAAATCAAGTGTACTCATTGTGTAAGGTGATTTTTGATACTAGAGAAACTCTTGGTACTAAATCAATAGAGAAATCTATCTCCCTCTTTGGTAGAAATCATGGTATTTGTTAAGAACCAAAGAGCTGAATACAAAGCACCACAATATATATACAAGAACAATATGCAAAATCTCCTTTATTACCATCAAACCCTTGAGGTAGGGAAACACCATACAATGGATACTATTATGGAAGGGATCCTCTCATGTTCACTTTCCTCTTCGAGGGGGCCTCCTCCTATTGAGATACCGCTCCAAATACAATATTTCTCTTCATGTTTCATTACATTGTTTGAACCCCTTTATATAGTGCTACCATCACCTAAGAACATTCTAGAAGAAGAATCTTCTAGAAGTAGAACCTTCTAAGAAGTCATCTTACATTTATTATATCTAACTACCCATTTATTATATCTAACTACCATAGTGAGCCTTATTTAATAATATAGTGGACCTAGTCCACCTTACATTGAATGACCTCCACTTTTATCACTACGGGCCCTCTACCCCTT